>JAEAOA010000745.1:7110581-7268081 GCA_016746295.1 Potamilus streckersoni | reverse complement strand
AGCACGACTGGTAAAATCCTCATAGTCACAAGATAATATAGTACTCTGTTTGACCACAGGTCACAATACAGTTTCTAAAAACAACCATTAACTAATAGAAAATAACCTTTTAGAATGATCTAATAATCCTTGCTTACTCACAATACAATAGCCTGCACAATTCACTGACCAACATATTTTCTCCTTCTTGTTTACCTGCATAATAATGATACATACAGAGAATAATGAAGCTATTATTAGTTGTTAACATAAATGAAATCAAAAAGTGAATTAGGCTCGTCAGAAATGAACTAAAGATTGGACAAGGTCAAGTCCAGCAAACAATGTTACAATACAATAACATGTAATGAAATAAAAATACTTTAAAACTATAAGACAAATAATTAATTAAATTTGCATAACATTTAGGCTTTGGTCTCGAGGCCTGTCTCAAAACTTTTCCACCCACTGGGCTAATCTATACAGCATGATGATATTTTCAATACCAAACAGTACGTATAACAATGACTTTTAAGATAGGTCCCAAATATTTATTTTCATGTATAAAACAGCTTAGCACCTCTGTGATTTACTTTGAAAACAAAAACATAATGCTATTTGATTCTTGCTTACGGAGGTAATCGTTTGCGCTCTTGAGTAAAGTCGAGAACACTGCCAATAAAATTTCAAAACTGCACAGATTGTCATTTCAAATTAATTTTGTAAATTGAAAGTATACGTCCAATTTCATAGGATTTTCAATACTATGTACAGCTGATTTGTAGAAAATATATTATTTATCTTCTTGAAATTTAAACTGAAATTTAAAAATCGGCGTCTTTTAGAGAAAAAAAAAAACCACATGAAACGTGGCTTTAACAATCAAAATAACTTCAAATGTAAACCTGATATTTATTGGAGAATGTTAAATAGAGCTGGATTTTGTCTTTATGAGGTTTTTAGACTGGTTCTCTAATTCAGAAGGCTGTCAATTGTCAAGCTTTTGAAACAAGGACCCGGACCATCCATATTGATAAACAGGACGAGGTCCCTTGAGCTGTTTCATGTTAAGGTGAATTATGGAAAAATACTCACCTAGAAGAGGAGGCAGACGTATAAATGAGATGAGATAGCCGCCAAGAACACATGCTATAAATAGCATAAGGAGTGAGAAGAGATTTCCACTCAGTAGGGCTTCTGTTCTAGTCAATGCAAACAAAACTGTCCATATTTGAAGACATATCAAAACGAACTGCAAGCAATATGCGACGTTGCCATGAGGTGGCAATAAGAAACTCGCTCGTATTCTTTGGAAGAAGTTTGCATTTTCCGGTAATGGATTATGTCTCTGAAGACAAGGAATGCAGCATTGGTATCCTCTCTCTTTGAGTCTGGAAAATCGGTTTTGAGACTCGCTCCGGAATTTAGGCTTTTCCATGTTGCCATTTGTGACCTTCTCATCGATGTCACTTTGAGGCGCCTCGAGAGATCTTACTCTGATTTTAGCTTTACTATCCATCCCTTCTTACGTATACAGGTATGGCTGAAACACAAAATTCGTTTCATGAAATAAGAAATACCTAGAAATGAAAACCTCACGTACTTCAAAAACATTAAGATTTATAAATTATATCATGTTACAACTACGCATACATAAGAACGAAAATTAAAGCTGCCAATTAAAACTATTGCATCTATAAGCTGTAAATATTAGTCAAGATGTATGCCACAGGAGCGTATTTGAAATTTTGCCACATGACAAATATAAATGTATATAATTGACACAAATTAACGGAATGGGATATCTCCTGTAGGTATATAGCACAGATTAAGACACGGTTATTGCATATTGTATTGGTATTATTGTTATTATATTGCATATTGTATTGGTATTATTGTTATTATATTGCATATTGCATTGGTATTATTGTTATTATATTGCATATTGTATTGGTATTATTGTTATTATATTGCATATTGTATTGGTATTATTGTTATTATATTGCATATTGTATTGGTATTATTGTTATTATATTGCATATTTCATTGGTATTATTGTTATTATATTGCATATTGTATTGGTATTATTGTCATTATATTGCATATTGTATTGACATTATTGTTATTATATTCCATATTGTATTGGTATTATTGTCATTATATTGCATATTTCATTGGCATTATTATTATTATATTGTATATTGTATTGGTATTATTGTTATTATATTGCATATTGTATTGGTATTATTGTTATTATATTGCATATTTTATTGGTATTATTGTTATTATATTGCATATTGTATTGGTATTATTGTTATTATATTTTATATTGTATTGGAATTATTGTTATTATATTGCATATTGTATTGGTATTATTGTTATTATATTGCATATTTTATTGGTATTATTGTTATTATATTGCATATTGTATTGGTGTTATTGTTATTATATTTTATATTGTATTGGTATTATTGTTATTATATTGCATATTGTATTGGCATTATTGTTATTATATTGCATATTGTATTGGTATTATTGTTATTATATTGCATATTGTATTGGTATTATTGTTATTATATTGCATATTTCATTGGTATTATTGTTATTTTATTGCATATTGTATTGGTATTATTGTTATTATATTGCATATTGTATTGGTATTATTGTTATTATATTGCATATTGTATTGGTATTATTGTTATTTTATTGCATATTGTATTGGCATTATTGTTATTATATTGCATATTTCATTGGTATTATTGTTATTATATTGCATATTGTATTGGTATTATTGTTATTATATTGCATATTGTATTGGCATTATTGTTATTATATTGTATATTATATTGGTATTATTGTTATTATATTGCATATTGTATTGGCATTATTGTTATTATATTGCATATTGCATTGGTATTATTGTTATTATATTGCATATTGTATTGGCATTATTGTTATTATATTGCATATTGTATTGGTATTATTGTTATTATATTGCATATTGTATTGGCATTATTGTTATTATATTGCATATTTCATTGGTATTATTGTTATTTTATTGCATATTGTATTGGTATTATTGTTATTATATTGCATATTGTATTGGTATTATTGTTGTTATATTGCATATTGTATTGGTATTATTGTTATTATATTGCATATTGTATTGGCATTATTGTTATTATATTGCATATTGCATTGGTATTACTGTTATTATATTGCATATTGTATTGGCATTATTGTTATTATATTGCATATTGTATTGGCATTATTATTATTATATTGCATATTGTATTGGTATTATTGTTATTATATTGCATATTGTATTGGCATTATTGTTATTATATTGCATATTTCATTGGTATTATTGTTATTTTATTGCATATTGTATTGGTATTATTGTTATTATATTGCATATTGTATTGGTATTATTGTTATTATATTGCATATTGTATTGGTATTATTGTTATTATATTGTATATTGTATTGGTATTATTGTTATTATATTGCATATTTCATTGGTATTATTGTTATTATATTGCATATTGTATTGGTATTATTGTTATTATATTGCATATTGTATTGGCATTATTGTTATTATATTGTATATTGTATTGGTATTATTGTTATTATATTGCATATTGTATTGGTATTATTGTTATTATATTGCATATTGTATTGGTATTATTGTTATTATATTTCGTCAATAATGAGATACTGAAAAGATAAAAGACGATAAATGTTATTATACAATACAATTTGTAATGAAGAATATTTTCGATAGAGGGATTGTAGAAATATCACCCCATCCCCATGACCTAATTATGTATTACACTGGACTGTATTTGTTGTGATGGTTCTTTTAAGCTGATATACTGTTCCCATCATGAATATTAGCTATCAAAATGTTCACGAGCTTTCTGTCCCGTGTTTTTGCAGAATTTGGAATAGCGTTCAAATGTTTCAAATCAGCAAAAGAGTCTATATGAAATGGCAGCGACAGTTTTGGTCCACCTGGATTATAAAAAGTAGCATAGTAATTAATTTCCTATTAATATTTTCATCTGAAACATGGATCGATCTTAAATTAAGATATAATATGTGAATAATGATTATCTGTTCGTTTTTGTGTTAATTTACGGCATTTTAATACTTAAATTTTGTGCCTTATTTTTTTAAAAATAATTAAAATCTAGCTATTATACTGCCACTTGCAGCATTTAACAGCTGAAGTTTAAATGATTTTTTTCCCCATTATAAACAATACGTACGAAGTGCTTACCATGACCTATGTCATTATGCAGTTAACATTGATAAAATGGTCGAGAAAAGATCAAATTTGATCAAGTTAAACAACTCTAGGACAAAATTAATTTTCTATCGTTCTTGTCTTATTAACATATTTGATATGGAAATTAAAGAACCACCCCTACTCCAGAACACGCATAGAGGGAGTTATAAGAAAAGCACTTTACGTCCAGTATTTACAAGAGCTAGACGTTTTTTTGAAAACTAATATGGTAGCTTTTTTAAAAACACCAATACCGACATTAGCAAGTTAAAACTTACTCGGACAAATTAACTAGACTGCTGTTAATATAAATAAGGTAAGGCAAATTTACACATCAGGTGTCTTAACCTGTTTTATATATATATATATATATATATATATATATATATATATATATATATATATATATATATATATATATATATATATATGTGTGTGTGTGTGTGTGTGTGTGTGTGTGTGTATTAAAATATGGAAACATATTGATTAAATTGAAACAATTTAAATTAATTCAAGTATACAATTTCATGTTTAATTCCTTAACTATTGTCAGCACGGTTTTATTTTGTAATTGAATTGTGTTTGTTTTCGTAATTTTGTCTTTATGTGTTATCTAATATTGTAATGCACATAGAGCTTGCAAAGGTTATGCATTGGACAAAATCCACATAATATTGAGTTCTATTTGCAAACTCTTCAATATCACATTGCTGCCATTTAAGAATGAGAAGGATAAAGATCGTCTATGTTTGCATTTGAAGTCTGCCACTCTAGAAGATTATAATATGGTGTAAACGCTTCGTGAAAACGGCTGGCGGGTCGCGTATTGAATCTCCTTGAACCCATGCAAGTTATGAAACAAAATGATGTTAACATACAAGATAATGTAATACATGCTAGTATATTTTTTTAAAAAATTTAATTTAGACGATAAAATAGAAATCCCCATATCTCGCTCGAATTGTTTTGTTTCTCAGTATAAGTGACACAAAAGGTTACGATTACTAAACTGAAAACCCAAACGGAGTAAACAAAGAAGAAAGTGGATTCGTAACAGTAGACAAAGTGACAATTCTACCCGCGCGCTGGGGTTGGATGGGGAAAGAACATTATGCATGATTTTATAGACTCGACATGTCAAAGATGTACATATAATATCAAAATTTAATGGTGAAATTGTAATTTTAGAATAACCGATCTGAGAAAAGTATATACTTTGTTTTCCAGATTACTATGCCGGAATTGGATCATCATAATAAGAGAGGGTGAATGGTATGTTATTTTCTCTATTTTCACTCGGCTTGCCTTGTGACTTTAACCTCCCTCTGGACATTTTGACATGTAACACCATGTGTTGTGCATCCATTATAAATGGACTTGTCTGATAAAGTTCGCAATGTACTTGTGAGCCACAAGTTTGTGACGGTTGTCGCGCTAAATATTGTTTTTACACCATCACACTCTTCACGGGTGGGTGCATAACACAAAGCTAAATAAAATATAAAAAAATAAAATACAATACAATAAAAACCTTTCCCGCGCACTAGCGCAAAAGATCAACAAACTTGAATAGAGCTAGGACAACACTGAAATAAAAAAAAAAAAACTAGCGAAGTAAGTCTAGGTCACAAAAATGGAAATTGAATTGCGTGATCGGATAAGAATGTTAATTTACAATAGCCTTTATTAACCAGAGAAGTCATAGCTAATATCGTGCAGTTTCAATGTGACCATTTTATTTCTGTTTTTTTTTCGTTACATTTAACATCTCTAATAATGTTGTCTGCGGCAAGATTTCGCGCCACTCACATCATCCATAGTGACTGAACCATTTGTTTATCTAGCTTAAGTTCAATTTGTAATAAATGTAAGGAAAGAAAACTCTCAGGCAAGTTGAATCTTCAAAATCAGTATATATATATATATATATATATATATATATATATATATATATATATATATATATCTATATATATATATATATATATATATATATATATATATATATATATATATATATATAAAGAATACAAATCATATGGCGAATAACAACCCTTTCAAGCGTACTGGATCCACCAAGGGATCACGTGTGTCAGGGATTAATTAAAATAGATGCAATAAACTGACGACGAACAGTACAAAACTAGTAAATAACTAGCCTAAGCGCTTTCGACTCTTAATGAGTCTTTTTTAAAGGCAAATACGAAACATGTATACGACAAACAAATAAACACAAAAACGTTGTGTTTGTAAACCTCTACATGGCTGCCTTCACATAAGAGACCAAAGAACCTAAAGGACATCCTAGTCAGGGCCAAGCTAACGCCAATCGCTAGTCAAAACCAACCTAGTCAATCTGGACCCTGTGGCGATAAAAGATGCAAAACCTGTCAACATATGATAGAGACCAAGACATTCACTAGCACAGTGACTAAAGAAAAACTAAACATACATGGTCCAAACAAAACGTGCAAAACAGAGAATGTGATTTATCTCATCACATGTAAGATCTGTGGCCTTCAGTACGTCGGAGAAACTGAAAAGCTACACAAAAGCATAAACCTTCATAGATCTGATTGGATGACAAAAAAAAAAACTGTACAGAAGCCCGGTCGCAGAACACTTCTCCTTCCCTGGCCACACTTTCAGTGATATAATACTTATCGCTATTGCTAACAACCACAGCTGGAATTCCGAAACCAGGAAGGAAAAGGAATCATACTGGATACGCCGCCTTAGAACATTGAAACCAAGCGGTCTAAACCAAGAAGACTAGAAAATGAAAACTATGCACTAGTAGAGTTTAACATTTTCTAAATCTTCTTATTATCCTTCAAGTTTTACTATAAGAATAACTGGTATAGAATCAAATATCCGGGATATAATCTGCGTTACATATGTACAAAAAGTAAAAATAGATGTCGCTTTGGCTTGTAGACTTTTAGGGAATTATACAACGTTTTCAGTTTCCGCAACTAGTCTATACAAGCTGGTTGTAATTATAGTTTTAGCACATGTGAAGACAGCCATGTAGAGGTTTACAAACACAACGTTTTTGTGTTTATTTGTTTGTCGTATATATGTTTTGTATTTGCCTTTAAAAAAGACTCACTAGGAGTCGAAAGCGCTTAGGCTAGTTAGTTACTAGTTTCGTACTGTTCGTCGTCAGTTTATTGCATATATATATATATATATATATATATATATATATATATATATATATATATATATATATATATATATATATATCCTGAAAACTTTCCTTACTATCATACAGATTAGAGAAATTAAATTCGCACTCAACGTAGTTTCAAACCCAGCTCCGCGAGTAAATGGCACCCATCGCTTTGCCTGCACGCACCAACCCATATACCGTCACGACTAAGCACGCATCACCAAAAAAATGATGACACTGAGTCTATGTTTTATGAGCTTGTGCGTAGCAGACACACACTCGCAGGCAAGGCAATGGGTGCCGATTACTCGCGGACCTGGGTTCGAAACTCGGTAGAGTATGGATTTAATTTCTGTAACCTGTATGATAGTATTGTTTGTATTAATATATATATATATATATATATATATATATATATATATATATATATATATATATATATATATATATATATATATATATATATATATATATGTCGGTGTGTGTGTGTGTGTCAGTGCAGATTATCTTAAAAGCTTATGCTACGGACTCTGCACTTTTACGTGTTTTAATATTTATGTGGTTTTGTTTTTTGAAATTTAGGGTTCTTTTATAACATATACTACAGTACGATGCAGGCCCCGCACTTGTGTTATCCGGCACTGGTGTGTGTGTGTGTGTGTGTGTGTGTGTGTGTGTGTGTGTGTGTGTGTGTGTTATAGAAAAATATTATGAGTGAACAAGAAAAGATAACATGACTGCAAGACAAGACTGGCAATTACGTTTGTCATTATCAACGGAAATCTATAGATAGAATAAACAGCTACAATGAACATTTTTGGTTAGTGTACATAATAATTAGAGCCCAAACTTAATAAATTTTTCCCACGAGGTTTTTTGATTTATTTCAAATGTATGTACAACGTCACATATATTATGTTGTGCAAGAAAATGTCAATAATTCAATGTTTTTATCAAAGAGTTTCTATTAATTATGGTTATAAACTGTATAGATTTATTGCTTTTTCATGAAAGGTATATATTCGTTGTTTATATACAATGTCGAGTCATTGCTTTTATAAAATAGTATCCATTCATTGTTTTGTAAATGAATTTGGATTGATTATTTTGGTAAAAGAGTATCGATTCATTTCATTTATAAAAGAGTATAAGATTCCTTGTTTCTGTTAAAGAATATCGACTCATTGTTGTTATTTTTAAATGAGTATCGATTGTGCTTATAAAAGGGTATGAATTTATTGTTTGTGTCTAAATGAATATCAATTCATTGTTTAAGCTAAACTACGAACAATGTTTGGATTTTAATTTGCAGTGCCAAATAAAGTTCAATAGGCAGTTTCAAATTGCAAATATAACGATTACTTTTTCGAAGCGCATACTATAAATATAACAAATCTATCTATCTATCTATCTATCTATCTATCTATCTATCTATCTATCTATCTATCTATCTATCTGTCTGTCTGTCTGTCTGTCTGTCTGTCTGTCTGTCTATCTATTGATTTTGCTTTGCATGTGTATATTAATTATGATGCAGAGTCCATGCAGTACGACATATTATTTCTTATTCATTATGTTGGTAAACTCTAACATATTAGAATACTGACTTACCATTAGGTCCGGCTCTTTCCACCACCGTATTTTAGTCAATGGCAGGTGAACAATACATCTTTATTTCTCTGATGTATTTTTGACGTATGCTGTGGGAGTGACCTCTTTTTGTACTCAACCGTACAAGCCGTATTTGTACGATTACATGTTCCAACATATTAATCAAAGTTACACATTTACTCTCTGCTGTCATGTAATTGCCTCTGGCCGAAATATGGCAAATAGAAACCTACAACTAAATGGGAAGCTAACCCAGTAAATCATTTATTTCATCCAAAATTGCACATATTTGGGATCTATTTTATCCTTTGTGTTTTATATTGCGAACTTTTTATTATTTTTTTTATCTCATCGACAGGTATTAAATGTTAATTTGTTTTATTTTTATTTTCTCATACATTATAATAATCAGGTAATATATGTATTTTAAGGTCTCAGAAACACCAGACATTTTGCGTTTGACAAGTGATATATGAAGATTTAGGTATTTAGAGGTAAGATGAGGTATTTAGACAAGTAACAACGTTTGTGAATTGTGACCTGCCAAGTACAGGTTCTACTAAACCCAGTTTGTACAACAATGTATTTCATTGTCCAAATGTATACCGTTCGGAGCCATGACAGTTCTGACGTTTGCTGTAGCAGATATTAAAGTCAGCTTTTATTCCCCCTTTCTCAGCACGTTGTACTATCATACTACCAATGACTCGATGGACTCCGTGCAACTAATTAATTATACGATTCTGTTAGCTTGAAACCACGTGACTTTATCATCTTAAAGAAAGTTAAGATGACGCATAATTTCTTAAAACAAACTTTATTATGGTTTTCAAATGTTAAAATGATTTTAAAAATAAATTACTTATATAGCGCTGGATACAAATTTTTCAGACAAGTCGTGAAATTATGCAAAACACAAAATATTTAATCCAATACTACCTTGAATATATAAAATCTATACTATTGCATGATCCACTTGCTTTTCAATTTCAGTAAGCATCTGGATTACATGTAGATACAGTTTCAAGGTGTGTATAAACACAATATCTTTAATAATTAGACAGCGAGTAGTATTTGCAAGTCTTAATCCTTCAAAAGACCGATCCCGTATTATGTATTAATCGATATCAAACAGCTCCACTTTATCAGAATACAGAAGCCAAGTCACACTATCTAAACGGAATCGACGTATAGCATGTTTTGTATTGCTTTCTCTGTTTTTTTTTTTGGTAAGGGGTTCTGAATTTTCTTCGAGGTATGTGTCGAGTTTTAAAGCAACGTAGAGGCCAGACATAAGTGCACCCTGTACCCACCCATTTTGCCCATGAGACTGCTTCGCCTGCAAGATACGCAGGATGATGAGGTTTCTTCTGTGCCGCAGAATCGCTAAATCAGGATTCTACAACGCCTCGCTCAAAATATATATTGGCATCAGAATGCATCTCTCGCAAAGTTGTCGAAGTGTGCTTGCAACAGTTTGATCATGGGACTGGGTCCCAAAAATCAAAGCATCCTGACACCACGTGTAGGACAGTAGGATCCCGCGATCGTCAGTAGTCTTTCTATTCTCATCACAACCAGGATAATGGATTTGTCTGATTGGAAGGTCGGTCATCGTAAATCCGACCTGGCCTATACAGGGTTGCCGAAATCGCTTTTGAAACTGCATCAAGATTTTAGTTGATGGGTCATATGACATATCAGCCATAGCCTCTTGCGAGACGTATTTCGAAGGTACCTTCAGCTGACGCATAATAGTGCAAGGGTTTTAATTACTGTATTCCCTTTGTAGCAGTCCGTGTTTCCACAACGGCATTTCTTCGTTTCACTATAAGATGATTTTCGTCCTCGTTCACTTCAACCTCCTCCACTTGGTCCCCAAAATGTTTGTGCTTCTGTAACTCTACGTCGTTATATTTGTTTGGTTTGATTAAAACCTCCGGCAGGGCTGACATGCCATTTGCTGGTGCTTCAAGGTCTTGTGACCATCAATCCCCTAGCTCTTCAAGAAGATAGTCCACCACAGTCATCTCCAGCAATGGACGATAGCCTGAGACCTGCTAGAAAAACTTAGGAAATCAACGACAGAATATTGAAAACAAATATCGTAATTCGTTGTCTCAGGAAAAACAACATAGTTTATTTTTATTTTTTTATATCCCTCAAACATTATTCCTCCAAGCTTCCTCTCTCCTCAAAGTTTTACCAAAACATAAATTTACCTTATACATGGTATTTCATGTACAATGAAGAGTGTGTGTACAGTTTAACATATATAATTCTTATTTCATATAAGTTGTATAAATGTGTTGCTAAGCATAACTTGAAGGCAAGAATTGCTTTTTTTATCCAGGGTCGAAGCATGGGTACTTCATTTTGTGGAAGGGCGTGGACAGCGCAGAAAGTCCAACATAGACGTCTTACTTCATTTTCCACCCATTGTTTCCATCCCTGTATGGTGTTTTCGTTGTAGATTTCGTACGTGACCTGTTTTATGGTTCTCGTGTACAAGTCATCTGAAGATAGTAGAATATAATCAGGGCTTAGTTAAGTGTATTGAATATTTATATACCAATATCAAATGCGGCTATCTACATACGCAGTCTCACTGAAGTTAGAAGTGAAATAACGTATGAAATACATACGTTTTTTTTTCCAGGTATTCGCAACAAGCTTTCTCAACTCACTAAGTGCCCATACAAATATAACATAAAAACGTTGTAAATTTCGAAATTAGCATTTAAAACTTATTATAGTAGTATGGTAATGCTAAAGTGACAAATGGTTAGTCTATATTGTGGAGCTGGATGGACGCGGGATATTACAAGAATGTGACCATATCCTCCTGTTATCAGTATACACTTAAGCAGATTAAATTCAGTAAAGAACCTAAAAACAAAGGCATAAAGATTATAAAAAGAAAGATCGATATCCGCACCTATCCCTTGAATGTTGTACTTCACAATACCACTGTCACATTCTTTCCAAAACTTGTCCATCCATTTGCTGTTGTCACGCTTCCATTCTGCCTAGTTTAATAAACAAAAAGGAAATTTAGGAATTAACGATTCAAATAAGATAAACAGAAAGTTTTTCCATATCTTTTGTGTGTTTATTTCAATTTACTCTTTGCAAATTCTCTCACTTATTATGTTTTGTTCTTGGCATTCTAATACGCTGTACATTTGTAAACATCATCCATCCATCCAAGCATGCATTCTACTATACATAATGGAAAGAGTCGTATCCTCAACTCAACCAGATATATGACATATTATTTGAAACAATACAACACAAAGCTGTAAACAGAAACAAAAAATGAACAGGAAGTATTTATATATATATATATATATATATATATATATATATATATATATATATATATATATATATATTTGTGTTTGTGTGTGTGTGTGTGTGTGTGTGAGCATGTGTGTGACTCAAGTATAAGGTAGAAGAATTAGTTTGGCACAAAACTAGCTGACTTCATCGAAATAATGACCACTATAGAAAACACCGACCCCTGTTTAAATAATACCCCCGATATACTTAAATAGTGGCTGAATGTTACGATGCTCTGGATATTTGTCAAAGATTCTGGTCAATTCGAAACAATTTCCAGTTAGATAAATATTAGATTTCTTCATTATTTACAAACTATATATTCTATTAGCAAAAATCAGGTATCATTAAATGCGAATGCTTGCAGGGTAATTACATTTATTAAGTCTTGCACATCTGATGTGTTCTGAAAACTACATCGAAATAGCATATAACTGACTTGTCACGCCTGGGTCTCATCAGAGAGAAATATAAAATCATGGTGGGTTTTGTAAGTACTATTTCACTGTACATCCTTTCAATTAAGATTTGAAAGACCTTATATGTTAACAAAAACCACAAATGACGTCATAATTAGACCATCATTGATTTATGCGTGAAATGTCCTATCCAAATTGTTCAGCACAAGCTCAGGTTGTTGTACCTAAATATGCGAAATTCAACCAAAATTCCAGAATCATTTGTTAGTGGACGTCTTACCTGGAGACTTATGTTTCAAACGTTTCAGAGGGGATACATTATCGAAATAGCCTCTTAAGATGACTCCAAAGACAAAGACATGTGGCACCATTGCCTTATTTCATATTAAAGATATCTATGCTATGAAGTTTGTATTCAAAGATAGTCTAGGTTGCAGACTTACTGGTTGATAGCGATAACGATGAACCATGTTAATTAATCCAAGTTTACGAAAAGTCCTCATCACTCTTTTGAAAGGAGATAATGTTACGGATGGACAATCAGTATTATGCAAACCATAATGTGTATTCATTTCCACAAGGAGCAAAAGCAGTAGATTTCACATAAATGAACAGAAAAAATGTGAAAAGGGAGTCTATTTGCCTACCGGAGATGAAGTCATGTTTATAGGCTCAGTCTCTTTAGATTTCTAATGTGTGTGTGTGTATATATATATATATATATATATATATATATATATATATATATATATATATATATATATATATATATATATATATATATATAAATTATTGTTACTACTACTATTATTATTTGACAAAAGCATCCATAAGAAAACCGACATGTACGATAGATTGCGAATAATGCATCAGGGAAAGAGCTAAAGTTTTATCAGGTATAGTAACTAAATAGGAATCATTCCAAGGAAACTTAACAAAAGTTTTAATTTAAAAAAATTAAAAGCATTTTAATTTTTTCGATCTTATTATGAATCAAACTGTTTACACAGCAACTATATTTTCAAAATAGGTAAATGTTATTAAAAAAACTTTGTGTGTCAACGTTTATTAGAAATTCTAATTATTAAGCAAACTCTTTTGGGTGGGGACTTAAAGGTAAAACTTTGTGTTAAGCATTAGATCGAACAAGTTCGTGGCAACAAACCCATTCATGGTTAATTTATGGCGAAAAGTGTAAGTTGCTGTGTAATGCTTGGCACAATTTTAGATATAAGCCAATTTGTAAACTTTACAAGTAAACTAATGATATATCCCTCACAAATTATTATAATAAAACAATCCCAGTAATTGTTTCCTTTTTTTCTGATAAAGGTTACACAATCTGAAGCAGAACACAGTATAAAAAGGATCAACAAACAAAACAAATTATGTTCCAAACATATGCCCTATAACTTAAATGTTGTAATAATGACAAGATTTGTTGAAACAAAATATTCCTAAATAAATCTTTCGGATAACTGAAAAGAGAAAGTAAACTGTAAGGATAAGTATCGACCAAATACAAATATTCACCTAATTTTTATGGCGGAAATCTAACTGCTATGGGTATTATTTAAAAACGGTACTAAAGGACAATAAGAAACCTAGAAGATAATCACAGTACTAACATGACTAAAGACTTATTTGAAAATATCAAAATTAACAAGATTACAATGTCTCTATCAATCAACAGAGGTATGAGACTGATGAGAGCCCCAAAGATAGAATATTAGCAGCCACACTAATGAATTCGAGCGCAGCTTGATTACCGAGTGTCCTTTAATGACACATGAAATCTCATCAAACTTGTGTATTTATTCAAACGGCAATTACCTTCTGTAGGAGAAATAAATCATATACTCCTAAAACATTAATACACTGACACCAGCCCTACACAATAAATAGCTAATATTTAAAAGAACGCAAAGTTTAAATGCTTAAATATATAAATGCCTGTATGAAAAGATAGTCCTTAAATACTTGTGTTAGACATTCTAACCAGAAGCAAAAGAACCATTTATACATTTATTTATTAAATAATATTGCATGTTGGAGTCTGTTCTGTGTCTACACTATTTAATTCAATATAATCCTTGTATTTTTTGTAGAAATGACGCTATTGCAATGATCGTCACTCTAAATCACTGTATATGAGTACTAATTAGTGAAATGATTCATACCTGCCAAAGAACAAATAGTTGAAATAAATCAAGACAGTTGTTAGGTTCAAGTTCAGTTGTATACAGACATCTACAAATAATGGGAGAGATTAAATGCCTGTACCTTGGACGCACTGTTTTCATGATTGTCATTATCTCAGAATGATTTTTATCATTAACGACTGGAAAAGAATATTATTTTTTACAGCTGAGGACATGATAATATTTAGTCGTAACGTGTGTGCAATGCAGATATTTGCCAGTATATATTTATAATTGTTCCTAACTATAATGTATATAGAACAATTAGAACAAGACTGGCGACATAGAATAGTCTGAATATACCTCCTCGTTTGTTTTAGTCACCTTCTGATTGTAATAACGGAATCTTTCAAGTTGATAAAAAGTGCACAGAATTTAGTAAATTCATTCATTCATTAACTATGTCTAACCTGATCGTGACCAGAGCGATCCTAACACTGGCATCTTCTGCGTCTTTCATTTTTAAACGACTTTTTCTACCAACATGGAGCCATATTGCGCATTCTATATGTGAATATATTTTCTTCAGACAACAGATTGAAATAATTCTGTAAATATTATAAGGTTGAAAGTTTAGGGTTATATCCCTTTGCGCACACGAGCATAGAAATCACACCACTTGTTAAATACAAGTGAAAGTAAAATTTATAGTTGTCATTCTTTTCCTTTGCTTGATTCGACATTTTAAAAATGGGAGGCAGACGACGTATTAGTTTCCTTCGATGTACATACATGTGTAGTCGTGCATACCGCCCTGAACCTGATTGTGTCCATATTGATCCTAACATTGGAATCGTCTGCGCCTTTCATGCTTAACGAACTTTCTAAACTAATACGGCCCCATATTGCATACGCTATGTAGAGGTCTGTTTTCCTCAGACAACTGAGTGACGTAATTCAGTAAATGCCCAATAATTCCATAAATTACCATAAGGAGAGGAGTTAAGAGTTTTATCCCTTTGCGAACATGAGCAAAGACATTACACCTCTCGTTAAATTCACATGAAATGCAAATTTGTCGTTGTCATTTGGTACATATCTATGTTCTTAAAATAAGTAACGGAAAAGAGTGAAAGACAACAAAGTTTGTAAATTTTAACACAAATTTATTTCCCTATAAAACAAAATGAAACTAAAAAAAATAAAATGAAACTCAGTACAAGTCCTGATGAGATCCAAAACTGAAAGCGATGACTTGTCTGTTATAGCTTATGGAGTGTTAATGTGTCAATGGTCTTGAGCTGAATCACAGTAATATAATTCCAGCATTGAATATATGATAAATTCCAGTGAATTTCTTTATCCAAGAATTTTATTAGAACACTTTGTATTTGGAGAGAAAATGATCACTTGAATAATTTGAAGACAATAAATTTCTGCCAAAACTGGTCACAACGTATTACACCTTGAAGGTTCTAGATGTTAAAGCACAAATGACCAAATTTTCACAATCAAAAGATTATGTAGTTCTCTACTTGACAAATCACAATTAGCATTTTCTATATAAAAACCATCACCTAATAGAAAACAACCTTCTAGAATGATTGAATAAACCTGTCTATCAACAACACAATGACCTGTAAAATTCACTTAGGAAACTACAAAACCCTGACACAAATCAGCATAATACTCCTAAAATTTGCCTGAATAAAAATCATGATATTTAGTAGATATACATAAAGCATAATGAAGCTATTGTTAGTTGTTTACACAAAATGATAATAAAATTGTTTTTAAAAAAGTCAAGCAGGTCAAGCAGAAATAAACTCAGTTTTGGAGAAGGTCAAGTCCAGCATAAATTGTTACATTACAATAGCATGTAAAAGAATTAAACATTTCAAACTAACAAACAAACAATTAATTTAAATATACATAATACGTTCTTTTCCTTTGTTTGATTCGACTTTGTAAATATCAGAAGCAGATGACTTGGTGTTTTCATTCTATGTGCGTACATGTGTAATCGTGCATACACTCCTTCACTGAAAAAGTATTTTTCCAGGAACTGAAAATGACTGGTGAGTAGAGTCCTATTTTACATTGAAAACTTCCATTCAAAATGAAACGCACAGATTATAACGGTGTTAGGGTCAACCTTGATATAATCATTTTTGCACTTATAAATCAATAAATGAACTAAGTTCTGTGCATCATTTATATCATTGCGTTTTAGTTTTCCAAATCGTTGAGTGGGTGTACAAACATACGGGAAGTTATATTCAAATTATAATATTTAGTTCTAACTTAATGTAACAAAATGCAGGAAATTGCCAGTATTTATAAGAGGCAGCACATAGTTTTTATATTTTATTTATTGTTTGCCAAATGTGTGCATAGAGATTCAAAGCGTGCTATTAGTATTGCTGTTGTTTAGATTCAAAACATTAACATTTTCTTTGATACTTATCATAAATTAAAAACATTAAAGATTTTAG
The DNA here is from genome assembly GCA_016746295.1 of Potamilus streckersoni. NCBI lineage: Eukaryota > Metazoa > Mollusca > Bivalvia > Unionida > Unionidae > Potamilus > Potamilus streckersoni. The sequence goes on along the minus strand of JAEAOA010000745.1, from coordinate 7,250,628 downwards.
AATTGAAATACAATCTTAATATTACATTGGGAAGTACATTCACGTATGTTAGGTTGTGACATCTTACGAGCAGGTCACACTCATATATTTATAACTATGGTCCTAAGTATACCGTGCCTACAAAATTAGTATCGATTAAATCCGTTTCTAATTTGTCCGCATCTATATATAATGATCTTTACTTGACTTCAGTATAATTCAGAGATAATACTTTGTATTTAAGTTCGTGTATATTTGTATTTGCTCTATAAGTATTTCTATATACCTTAATTTCTGTCTCAGGAATCAGTAACGAACGAGTACAGATTAGAATTAATTACTAGTTCGAGTTATAGGTGTATTACTACTACGCACTAATGCATATATCCCTGACGGGGTCACATCACCTTTTGGTCTTGGGTTCATGGTCGAGATGGTATACGTGTCAGTGCTTATAGGCAAAGTTATGGTATCCTTGTTACCGGACCAGGATTCGATTCTCCATAAAGTATGAATAACAATTATCTGACCTGTATGATAATAATATTCATTCATGTTTATAAAATTTCTTTTATGTGTGCTAAATAACATTTACTTGACATTGCTGGTTACTTTGCACATGATTTTTACCACTTGTTTAAATTTGTTGTTGAATTGTGCAGGTCAAACTTTTAATTTAACATTAATATATGTAGATGTTTTACCATTCTTATTTGCCAGAACAATGCATTCAACTTTTATATATGTGCATTGTCAATAACGTATCCTGGATATTTTATTAGTTTTTAACATAGATTTTACTCTTTTTTGTTTCAATTTAACAAAAGGAAGTAATACGCATTTGCATGATTGCAGATTCCTTCTGGTCCATTATGCATCTTGCTTTTAAAAAAAACATTATTTTCTTAAGCTCGCTGCCAGTCTTCAAACCAGCATCATTCAGATATTTAATATAAAGCATATTTTTGTCCTCAGTTTGTATCGTATGGTTTTTATGGAAGATATTGCTCAAAAACGACAAAGGGTATATACATGTAAAAATATCAGAAAAAAAAATCATTTTAAAATTATTAAAGCAATAATGAATTTTTTGGAAGTCCACCGACAATTGATATGAAACTTACTGATATGAATACGATACTTAATGATATTATCAGTGGAATTGATAATAACGTTAGAAAAAAAAACTAATCTCGTTAAGATTCCTCACGTAAGAGCTAACAATATCGTATACACGGTACCATCAGATTCATGAACATGGATGCCAAGAGATAATGCTATCAAACATATCGCAAAGGTCAATGGCGTGTAAAGGTTGTCCGTGTTCAGTTCTGCAAAATATATAATATTTAATACATTTTCATGGCGTTATTCAACCGATAGTTTTTGTGAGACTGTATCTGTAGTGTTAAATAAAGCTAATGAAGAAACGTTTATGCTGATATCAGATGATAGAAAATTAACCTCGGCAGGAGCATATAATTCGTATATGAAACACCTCCGTTGCCGCCGTCTTAGACAACGACTTAAAACAGTATGATGATAGAAATTAACATATACAGATACGATTAATTAACGATACGGCAGAATAAATTGAAAGCAATCATCGATAATTGGCAAATATAAAGAAATATCATAGACATGCAACAATCCTTGACATCGTTTTTTATTCAGTTTATAATCTAGTTACTGGAACAGGCATAGTATTATCAACGAGAGCATCGCTCTCGACGATGACGGCGTTGATCGTTGCAACCATCATTGTTTTATCGTCAACCACTGTCTCTTGAATATTTAATATTATCGCGCAAAAGATAAATAAGTTCACAAATAAAAATTTGAACAAGTTAACGTTAAAATTACATACTGCAATGACCGCATACTCTAAATTATCAATAATGACTTCTTCATAGCTTAATGATTAATTTTGCTCGAAACTTATTTTGTATTTTGTAGAGTTCACTTTCTGTTGCTAGCCCATTTAGTTCAAAATTCTACCCTAACTGCGGTATGATCTCTCTCTCTCTGTATATATATATATATATATATATATATATATATATATATATATATATATATATATATATATATATAAGAATTTACGCTCGCGTAAGGACATTTATGAGAGGTGTGTCTTTCCAGCCAATCGCAATGATTTAGCATCGGCTACGCGCGTAGGGATTCTCTCTGCTAAGGACTTTGGTGTTTCCATTCCATCAATTCTGCTAACCTTTCTTTTGTTATACATTTTTATCACGCTCGAATTGGGTCATTCCATCTATAAATGATTGAAGCGTCATTTAAAATCAGAAATAGACGACGTTTTGCGCCCAAATTTCAATATTCAGTGCTATTCTAGAATTTAAATGCATGGGTCAGGATAGTCTACAAAATTATTAGTTTCGATCTCTCTGTCACACGGAAAATTAAACCAGAGAGCCCTTAAGCTATATGCCCAAATTATTGAAGCAAATATACATAAAGAGTTCTCAGCGAGTCGCTTTGCTGGACTTTTACGTACAAAAATATTTCGTAAATTACACATGTCGCTCCTGGGTTTAATCAAAAAATAAAATTTATAGGTCTTTCAGACTAATTCATCACCATTCCATATCACCGGGCCATTCGGTTAACGATGTAATTAAAACTCAACAATCGGAGGTACAGTAAAGGCATTGTTGATGCCATCACGTGTGTAAAACAGCTAATTAAGGGTGTATAAGGTAAAAACAGACATATCAAATGCTTTCTGCATTCTTCCTATTTGTCACATGCAATATCGTTGTTTTGGCGTTTTGTGCTGGAACAGGTACTAGTTTTGAAAAATTCTTTCCAATGGATTGTAGTTCCAGTTGGCAGATATTTGAGACTTGTAATAATTCTCTTCAATGGAAAGATAACATAAAGTTAGATTTGACACACGTCACATATTTATGACGAGTTTTTGATACTAGATGAAACTCGTGTCCAATGCCAGCATAAGCTTGATCGCTTCCTGACTGTAGGTGCTGATATCGGCGTTCCTATGGCTACAGATAAAATATTTCCACTGTTAACAACCTTCACAAAACTCGGATACAAATTGGATTCCGTTAGAATGGAGGTTCGCCTTCCCACGGAAAAACTAGAAAAATGCAATAAACTCGTACATTTATATATGGCTTGAAATGAAATTTCTCTCAAAGTGTTGCAATCCATTCTAGGTGCTATTAACTTTGCTTGCGCAGTAGTTTTATCGCATTCCGCATCATCTAACCTTGTCCTCAAACATTCTACATCCAGCTACACAAACCTCATATAAACCGGCGTGGACGCAACATTAAGATTTCCAATGGGACACCTTGACTGAGTTGTCTAGCCAAGTTTCAATAACCAAATTTGCACTTTTCAAAGACTCATACAAGCCACTCACAAAAGGAAATCTTATCATGTTAGTTTAACAATCGACATTGTTACACTGGTTAGACTTGCAGTTTCTATGATGCATACCATCTCAGACCATTTCAGGCGTACCATGTATTCTGTTATATTTTCATTGGCTTTCCATGTCTTTTTCACAATAGGAGAGATTAGGAGATTACAGTGCAAACAAATGAACATCCGAATGACAATTTGATAAAATTATCTCAAGTCACTTTTTTCCACAAGCATCTTGCAACCACCTTTCGACATTTCCAACAAGGCTCGGGACAAACATATATATTACATGTTGCTGCTCAACAAAATCCTGCGACATGTACGAAAGCTTATTTACAAGCATACCTAACCCTCAGAGGTGATACTCTAGGCCCACTTTTATGAACCAACAAAGGCAACCAGTTTCCAGAGTAGAATTTAGTACTGAACTTATAAAGTGCTTTGCTGTTTGAATTTAACTCGAACCATGTTAGGTCCCATAGTTTCAGAATTTGGACCGCACCTGAGGCTGCCAGACAAAGATTCCAATGACAACCAAATAAGGCAATTAGGCTGCTGAAGATCAGATGTATAGGATCGCCAGTCTGCCGTTGGTGCCACTTTCTCTTACAGGTCTCGTAGGTTTCACAGACTTAGACTACAGGACATTGACCGTGATTTGCTGGGATATCATTCACTCGACCAGGACTAATCTGTGTCTACCTGGAGTATATGAGGGTTCATTAATAACTCCGGTAGACCAACAGCGCATTCCAGAAGTGAACGCATACGTTTTAGAGTTTTTTCCCAATCCTCCATACATGCAAGATATATTCCATCTGCTGGAGAATATGAGGATTCAATACATAACTCATCGATTTAATTTTGATCAACATTAATATTTTCTTTTCTTTGATGCTGGTCAGTTTTATTCTTTGCCCTCTCGCCTTTTGTGCTTCCAGAAATGCAGCAAGTTGTTTTTGCTCATTTTCTGTTTATGGTAGTTGCGATCTAAAAAAAATTCTGTATTATACGTTATGTCTCATTCTTCAATTTTTTAGCACGTTTACTCTAAATACTTTGTCCAAATATTTATGTTATGCTGTAAACACACAGCAAATGATTTGTTGACTAATATCATTTACATTCAATACAGAGCCACGAAAATGGCCAGAATCAAACACGACGTTTGTCTTTGTTTTTATTATGTACCCATATACTGGCTTGGTAACGTTTGCACGACAGACCTAGAAAATTCTCTTTTCTCTCTCTATCCTCCTTTTGACTCTATTGATGTCGGAAACGAGTAGGTTTGTGTACGCACATTTACGTTTACAATCTCATCCAACAAGTTATTAATATATAAACCTGTGTTTTATTTCACTTTCTTTCTGATAACAACTTGCACCCTTCTACATTTCTAAGAACACATTATATATATATATATATATATATATATATATATATATATATATATATATATATATATATATATATATATATATATATATATATATATATATATATATATTGCTACGTAGATGTGATTAAATTGCTTGTGTGTAAGATTTAAAATTATTTTTATTTCATTTTTGTTTCATTGTATTTAATTGCAATGAATATTTTTCTCGGATTCGGGATTCTATTTTTAGTAGTGAGATATATTTTTATCACAAAGTTTGTTTATTCAAGACGAAGATATATTACGTGATAATTATCAATAAGTCCGTCTTAACCTGGTAATAGTGTCAACAGGAAGGTAAAATGATTGGTCAGTATCACAGGCATACTTTGTTTGATCACTGTTTGTAAACAATTATTTTAAATGATTGGTTTTCAGGTGGAATGTCATTAGCTTGACTTTAATTGATAATAAAGCTACACGTGTCTAAGAGGTCAAAGCAGATCTACGACTAGGGCAGTTACCTTTGTAAGATATAAAACTTTTGTCATAAGTTAAAATGATTGCAGTTCAGTTCACTCGACTCATCGTCGCTCTCTGTACTTTTGTAGTCTCGTCAAAAGCACGTGATTCCAGTCACGAGTTTTGCAATGATGTTATCCTCAAGTTACTTGTCAGGATGGAAACAATGGAAACAAAAATGAAAGAAATGGAATGTTCAATGCAAGCAGAAATTCGTATTTTAAATAATGATCTGTTTAAGCAGAAGGAGGAAACGGAACGGCTGAAAGGCCTTATAACTTTAGTTAGAGCCGAAAAACATAACATGGATAATTTTCGAATTCCAAAACAAAACAATGATGTAGAGTTTGATTCAAAAGCTATGAATAATGGCGGCAAAAAGTCTAAATTAGAATTCCATATCAGACAAGCCTCAAGCGGTGAGTAGAAAAATATATCAGAAATGGTCGATCTCGATTCCTTATAGCACAATGATAAACTGTTACATCCAATATTGAAATACTGTTCGAAACTGTATATTCAGTTCGAATCTACGTAGAGTATGATGTCAAAACTACCCAATATGAATGTTAATATATCTATTAGATATGAATTCTGCCTACTATTATCGATTATTCATACTTAGAATCCAGGGGAGAGCACTTACCGTTCTATTTGTTGTATATTTGTAATTCTCTATAATTAATGATATAGGCCTGATTTATTTCATAAGACTCCGGAGTATCTGTGCAACAGAAAATAATTAATTGCTAGGTTACCATGTGGGTGTGTCTGCTACGCACTAGTCCATAAAACACCGATCAGTATCATCATTTTAGGTGATGAATGCTTTGTTGTTATGGAATATGGGCTGGTGCGTGCAGGTAAGACAATGGGTCCAATTTACCCGGGTACCTGACTTTGAGTACGAATTAAAATTACTTTAACTTGTCTGATAGTATTATTTGCATTAAATGCATATGTGCATTTGCAATCAAAATTGTAATACTCATAAAGACCTTGCGTAATACAAAAGTCCACCAGTTAAATAACTAATTAACGCAAAACTCTTTTGAAATTTTCTTTTCAGAACCAGTTGCATTTTCAGTATATATTACTGACTACGTGCGTCACCTTGGAATCAATCAAGCAATAGAATATGACGGAGTATTGACAAACGAAGGCAATGTCTACAACGCACACACAGGAATATTCACTTGTCCACAAGATGGTCTCTACCTTACTTTTTTTGTCACGACTATCAACAACCAGTCTGTGTGGGTGCAGCTCATGGTCGATGATGTCAATGTAAGTGATGCTGTATCCTATAGTTTACGTGATAGTCAGGACGACCAAGGGGGGAATGTAGCTATTCTGCGACTGAGAATGGGACAATCTGTATGGACATCGACACACTACCATGGCGATTCCATACTAGTGGCCAATACAGAGTTTCAGCACATGACGTTTTCAGGCGTGCGTTTGAGTGCCTGAAAATATCCTGTTAGTGACTTTTGCAATCAAAATGCAAAATTATTTTTTCTTCAATAAAGCTGAAGAATGCGATTTTATATTTTAAAACTCTATCGTATCCAAGAGAAAAGTATACGGTATAATTTAACAATATCAAAAGTACTCTGAAGCGTTTGAGGTTGTTTTTAAATGGAAGTGAATTAAATGTAAAATGGTAAATGCATCCTTACCTAATATCAGTCTGAAGAAATGAGTTATTATGGATACTACGACACTGTTTTCTTATTTATCTAATCAGACATAGGATGTGATTTTTAAACTAAATACAAGAAAATATATGGTATCTGTCTGAACAGCTCCTCTTCTAGAAGTTAAGGTTCCAAATACTATAAAATTACATGTTCCCAAATAACTGCCTCTCTCTCTCTCTCTCTCTCTCTCTCTCTCTCTCTCTCTCTCTCTCTCTCTCTCTCTCTCTCTCTCTCTCTCTCTCTCTCTCTCTCTCTCTTATTAGCAAAGATAGACTGGACTTTTATTGCTGACTGGCGTCACTACATACGAACTGCTGCACGGGTTATTCATATGCATAACCTTATTCCTCTATCATCAGCCAGTTACTTAATGAAGCCTCCAATTTTAAAGCCATTTTGAAATCATCGAACTATGGTAAAATAGTTTTACTCCGTGTGTACCCCGTCCTTCTGAAATGTACTTATTTTTTGTGAATTGTCTGTCCCCGGCTTTGAAGAAAGTCTCAGACAACCCCACATTCACTATTTAATTGTTTGTGATTAGAAAGACAATCAGGCTACCCTTGTTGTAAATATAAATATATTGAAAAACATAGCACCAATGTAAAAGTGGAAGGTCTCATAATGAAAATAGAATAGGTTTATTTCGTAATAGACATATCGGTCAATGGTGCTGCCGATTTGCTGAATGGATGAACTTGTTATTGATTGATTTTTGTTAAAGGCATCAATGATTATTTATTCCTTAAAAATTAAGTGCTTTGCCTAGAATTTCGTCTCAATATCTAAACCGTGCTAGATGTGTCAGAATAAACACAACCCACTGAGTAAGATTTGTGTTCAATAGTGAAATTATCCTTTGCTAAATAGACAATATCACATTTTTTCTCTCTCTGCTCGGATAACATATCGTCTAATTCGCCAAAACCTTAGAAGAGGAATAAACAATTTTGCAGACTTTTTAGGAATAATGATATATTTAGCCATTTTTTCTTATTCAGTATATGTATGTATGTATGTATGTATGTATGTATGTATGTATGTATGTATGTATGTATGTATGTATGTATGTATGCATGTATGTATGTATGTATGTATGTATGTATGTATGTATGTATGTATGTATGTATGTATGTATGTATGTATGTATGTACGTACGTACGTACGTACGTACGTACGTAGGTAGGTAGGTAGGCAGGCAGGCAGGCATGCATGCATGCATGTATGTATGTATGTATTTATTCTTATGACCCTGTAAGTTTATTGCATGTGTGTTTAATTTTGAATTCTTTCTACTTTTTTCTATTTCATTTTTATATCATTAAATATAATTATATTTATTATCATCGTTATGTTCGCAAGGTCTGATATTTTGTTAGAAACATCGTGTTTATTTAGAACGTAAACATGATTTTTGCAAGACTGTTTTGTCGTATTAAATTAACAATTGGAAATAGCTATGTATATGATTGGTTTTGAACACGTTTCTTCCCTCTAATATTTATTGACATTCTATATTGCTTTGACGAGATTTTGAAATCGCCAAGATTTCTTCGTGCCTGTACATGAATTGACTTATTTTTTTAACATCTTAGAGTCACATGGTAACATGTTTTAGATTTTCTAAATACCTTATGAAGAAGGTATTCTTTTGTACTGGAGAGAGTAGTTCGTTCGTACGTTATTAGAACAACGGTGTTCTGTTATGTTTTGATAATTATACTTCCTCTATCTTTTAAATAATAATTACTTTTCCTGGAGAAATACTCAACTTACTTTGAACAAAGACATTTGCTGAAATTGATTCTAAATTGAAACAGTACAGTAAAAATTGTGTTTCACAGTGAAACTTCTGGACACTTTTGTGAAAACATACGCCATCGGGTAACCGAATTGAGATTCAGACTTCAATTTAGAGGTGTTTATTTACAGGATTTATGTATTTTGCACAATTTTAGGACAATGTCTTGGATCTTCTTTCTAAATTGTATGCCTTGTTTCTTATTTTCACATTCCACTGTTTTCTAGAGAAATAAGTTATTTTTGTTAAAGTTTATAAAGCTTGTTTAGTCACTCTTTTCTTTACATTATTTTAACGACCCGATACGTAAACGTATGTATGTATTAATATATGCACGTGTGTTTGCGTGCGCTCGTGTGCTTGCGCTCGTGTGTGTGTCTGAGTGTACTAGTGTTGCAAAGCAAACCATTACAAATATTATATAAGCTACATATTAAGGAAGAGACCTAATTAAGTAAATATGGAGAATTACATAAACTGCGTCATACGATAAACCCTATCTTCTAAAGGCAAGAATGAAGAACAGTAAGATAAGAAAAACGGTAAAGAAGATAAAGTTCAGTAAACTTATAAAAACCATTTAAGTATATTGTGAGAATATATGAGACAAACCAGTTATTTAAAATCTCCATTTTATCACTAGTGACATGTCATCACAAAGTTCTTTAAATTCTAATTTAAATGTCTCTGTCTCATAGAGTAGGAGTACTGGACCAAAAAAAAAAAAACCCTTCTCCCAACCCGATCTTATCGTTAGTCTCGTCAAAGATGTCTATAACATAGGCTCAAAGTATTTCAACTAGAACTTAGAAATAACGAGCTTTACTTTAGCCGATATAACACAAACGGTAACCCAGTTCTGACCACCAATTGCATCTATCTGAAGTAATATGCGGAAAATGAATATGAACATTTCGATACCATTACCACCATTATTGGATTCCGGGGATACATATATAATTGTTAGATAATTGCTGATAAATTTAATTGTAAATTGTAATTCAAGAGGTTACTAGGTTTGCATCAGGCTTGGGTCAAACTTAAAGATAGCATATTGCAGATTGGAAAGAATTATGTTTTTACCATTTCCCCAGGCTTTTACCGTCATCTTTTCACTATTTGTGAATATTTGTGTGTAAAATTAATAAATGGAATTTAATCCCACCTTGGATAATTATGGTCTCCTGTTAAAAAAAAGATTTTGCATTTTTATTGGTTTCGACAAAATGAATATTAACTTTTTTTGAAAGAAATGGGTGGTCCTGAAAAGGACGGTTGGGGCACTTGTGTTTTTCCTGAGAACTAACTCAGGAACGAGAATCAGTCCGCTTTAACTGACTTATGGACTTGCTTCTGTCAATAATTTCGTAGAAATCACTAGATATGGTATCTCTTGTGCAGTCACACGGTTATGCTGTTTGGCTAAAGCTTTAACTTACTTAAGCCTTTGCCACGGGCAAGGCCTACTTGTAGACTTGCTTCTAGCATTGATTTCGTAGAAATCACTATATATGGTATCTCTGGTGTAATCACAGAGTTAGGCTGTTTGGCTCGGGAAGGCCTTTTTCTCTTGGGTCGTAATAAAGAAGTCTGATACATTTGTTACAGACTTATTAACTCAGCCAAAGTGTCCAAGACTACCATCACTGTTTAACTTTCACTGTTCTACTTCTCTTCTAACCTTTGTTTCTTCTATATTTCTTCTTCCTGTTGTTTCTTCTCGCCTTTTCTTCAAACCGTTGCTGCTCAGTTAGAAATTCTTGTTCTGCCTCTTTCTGCTGATGTACAAATTGCTCTAATTCTTCTTTCCGTCTTTGTCTAAAATCGTAGATGGGTCGTAAAAAAGGAGAAAGTGGCGAAAGTGTTGATACTGGAACAAATTTTTGCAAAGAGAGAAAATCTACTAAATCCCAGTTAAAATTAACCTCTTCAGGAAGTTGCACTTAGCTCACTTTAGTACCTGCTGATATGCCATCGCTTGTAGTCTCCACAGCCGGTGCATGCTAAATTCATAATGTTCTTAGGTTCCGTCATGTTTCACAAAAGAATGCCACAAAGATTCACTGCACACAAACGCCAGTGCACCTATATAAGGAATGTGACGTCACAGTTAGCTATCTTCGGATTAGAAGTCAGACACCGCGAAGTGACCGAAATTTGTAACGTGTGATGGGATTTCAATCCGTTTTGACCCGCTTTACCCTTATAAATAAACGCGGGTCACTTTATTCCCTTCGATCGACGTTGAATCCTCTACTTTGGTATAGTCATTGTTTTTTCCGTACGGACGTACCCATGTATGTGAAAACAAAATGGACTCTCATCCGGATCACTGGTACAAATATTTGGGAAGACAAGGCTGTCTAAAGCAGAAAGTCATCTTCAGACCAGAAGTGAGACATAGAGTAAGAAATTTGAGGGAAAAGAATACCTAGGCGATGTCCTGTATGTTAACGGAATGATGTTAACATAACAAACAACAGACCTTTTCAAGGACACTTTCTATGCCTCGAACAAATTTTCATTTTCAACTTTTGCCATATGTATGTGTTATATCTCTGTGTTTATCTATGTCTCTCTATTGTATGTGTTCCTCCGTAGAACAGTGGTAGCTGTGCATATATAGGTCAGCTCCTTGCCAGTGTCCAATACCATGACGTCATACCACATGTGCCATTCCACTTGTTCCTATACAAAATTCCCATTGTCCCTATAGTGGCCCAGCTGTTCTGTTTGTCTCTATAAATCTTGTTGCCAAAGTGTTTGTAATGTATGTTTCCTGTTGTCACTAAGGTGGCCCCATACACTACTTTTGCAGGTTTATTTATTATTTTACTAACATTAACAGCCATACTTCAGCACTTGGTAATTTTACTGATTGCGGTTTTCATCGTATAATTTTTGCTAGTCTATCTTTGATTGCTGATAATGCTTTGCTGGCAAGATTACCAACAGCACCAATACCTTTTTCTCGAATAAAATTAATGGCTTTCATTCCCAGTTCTTTTAGAATTGGTATTGCTTTGGGGGCTATCCCTCTGAATAGACATTGACAAACATCACCGAATCCATCACAGAAGATCTCTCTATAGGAGCGTAATAGCGAATGTATCACATTGATATTAATCAGTCCACGTTGAGCATTATGTATGATAATCCTATACTAGTCAATATATCTAGCAGCATCAATCACTGTAATAATCATAACCGATTTCATCGATGATGCACCGATACATTAATGTCCATAATGCCTCAGGTAAGTAATCGCTGACAAATAGCAGCCGTTTATTATTAATTTCTGTGGAATAATTTCCGGCTTGTTTTCCGCCAATCAGAAGTTCTCGTCGGTAATGCTAATATATAATATTTTATAAAGGGATACCAATTGGGTGCCTGATCAAATGAATGAGAGTTAACTTAAACCTTGGACATAAAAAGTCTGTTGTATAACGAAGTAAATTTTTGTTTAAAATGTCCGAAATATTATTGTACGAGGAACTATATTTTAAGAACAAGTTTTAATAATTTCAATTTTATTTTTATTTAAGCAGAATCAACCTACTTTCGACTTAAAAATTCTTGCTTAAGTTTGTTATTGACATATGACATCAAACAAAAGTATTAAAACTAATAGTGAATAAATTAAAATAGAATTTTGATAAGTGGTTTAGTTTGTGAAGAAAAAGTACAAAACCTTGTTTCAGCTTAATAGAATAGTATGGGTTGTAGCTTACGGATAATTTTGTCACATTGTTCTTGCAATTACCTAGATCAAACTATAACTTCAAAATGTGGAATGTATACTTTAATGTGATAATTGTTCCACTATTATTCTAAACTTTATTAACAATAATAACTACCAAACCAAAGTTGCAAGATATCTAGTGTCACCATCTATTGAAAATTAAACGAAATGCTTAGGTATTCTTTAAACGAATGTCATACGTACATGCTGTCTTTGATGAGTGCAGGTAATGCCATAATATCTAGCAAAGCTATTAGAAACTTAACAATAAATTGATTTGATTTAGTAATGCTAGTATATGGTCTATAAGTTACATTATGTTATATGTATTACGTGTCTTGTTTTAATTACAGTTTATAAGCGTCAAATAGTTAATGATAATTGTTCTGCTAATATCCTATAATCGTAGTTTGCTCTTTAATGATGAGTTATGTATCTAATGTGAATAAAATTATTCAACAGTAATAAAACAGATAATCCGTTTACTGTTAAGATTATTAATGTGGCAGGCAATCTACTGCTTTTAGGAATCTATATTTTAAAACGTATTACGTAGAATTAGGTATTCTTAATAAAGCTATCAGTTTTGGACGTATTCAATTTTATTGAGAGGATTGATTTGTTGGAATTACAATCCTCAATATATTGAGATTAATAGTGATACGGAATTATTGTGATTTCGTGTACAGTCTTTTTAAATTTAAAGGTATAACGAAATTCATTTAAAGATGTAATTATATCAAAGTGTTTCTTCATAACTGTTAACACATTGCTGACTATCAGTCGGAATGCCATTGAAACTCATTCAGATTACTCAATACGAATCACAATCTGAGCTATAAATTTATTGAAATGGGATTTCTTGAACATGAAATGACAACATTAGCTTTGAGCTAGAGAATCAGTAGTATGGTGTCTCTGTTCATCTCTGGTAATGTGTGACTACCAATGAAAAATAGGTCAAAAATATAATGGGTGGAAGTTTAAATGACCGGGAAACACAGAGGCGTTTGTCCTCTACGAGAAGCGTATGCCAAATAAGATTTTTAAGTATATGTTAGAGCATTATACCGTAGTCACCTTTGGTGTGTTCCAGATCTTATATATGTCACAATTCTACTGGTAGGCCAAAGTTTCATTCATCATTTTAGATTCAAAGTTACAATCTGTCGTCTTTTAGTGTCTATGATAGATTGAAAAATACACTGTTTTTATAATCCCCAAGGTCAATATATTTAATTTGTAATTTAATTTTAATCCAGAAACAATTTGTTTGGCAAAATTGCACAAAATCTTAAGAACTCACTAGGTTGAGATAACTCTGCAAAGTGTTAAGGTAAATCTTGAGGAAGAATGTGGCATGAACAAAGATATGGAAAGAGGTTGCAATATTTTATTAAAAATAACAAAAACATAATTTATTATTATTATTATTATTATTATTATTATTATTATTATTATTATTAGTAGTAGTAGTAGTAGTAGTAGTAGTAGTAGTATTGATGATGACGACGACGACGATGATGATAATGATGATCAAGAGGAGGAGAACTTTCTAAGTTATAATGTAAAATTCATCATATCGATATATAGAAGGCCAACATGTCCTCTGTTTGCATTTAAGATGATCGACACATTAAGTTTGGAATTGCAGATTGATCTCGCATAAATTAGAAACCAGTCTAATAACATATTTTTATAAATTGAAACAAATTTAGTTTAAGGGAAGGTTTGCTTCTCTTTAAAATATGTATGATTTCCAGGCTTGATTTCTTTTTTACTTTCTGTGGCATAATCTTGCATTCCTTAAGGCAATCTAGCTGAAAATAAAATAAGAATAGGGAGTAGTAATTGTACAACAATTGTAAACGTTCACAATGTATATTTTGATACACGTTAACAACAAAACATACCAAAACCACAAGCATAATTACCACGGCTTTACCTATCAAAGATCTTACGATTCTACTTAGTATACAATCATATATTCAATCAGTGACCAATCACATATCAACTTTTGGTAGCCATGGTTATGAGCACGTTATCATAATAACGTTAAGATTTAGGTACAAAAAAGTAATACAAGCATACCATTTAAAATTGTGATATTTATATTTAATTTGTGTTCTGTGTTGGCATTTATATATGACCAACGCTTTGTATTTTATTTATATTTTGCAATTGACTATTGTTCAAAATTGAGGGTATGAGTTTGGCCTTTCTGACTAATGTTATTCTTATAACAACATATTACATAGCTAATTCTTGACTATTAGTTTATATTGTAAAGCAACGTTATTGTTATTTGGGGGTAAATTTGCTTCCTTCGATCTGAATTCAGGATATTGGTATTCCTTTTCAAATTTTATTTTCATCTTGCCTATGCCCATGTATACGGCTATAATTTAGGCAAATAGACCCGACCCTGTTTACCAATGTGATGGAAAATTCCATTAAGATGACACGGTATTTTTAAAACAAATTATTTTTGTGACATATATCAGGCAAAGAAATATATATAGAGTTGTTTACCTCAGCATTACTCATTCCATATTTCAATATCAGTTTTAGTAATTCAGTTTTTGTTATTTTTAATTAATTTTTCCTACTTATTCATTGGGATTATGAAGTGTATATTTATTTAGACTACATCACTATTCTCAGATTATTGTGAATTAATTCAAGGACATTTTTAATTCCAAGCAGTTGCATCAGCAGATTCAAAATCAGAAATACTTTGAAACAACGTTGTGATGTATTCGAAATACTCTCTACGTTTTAAATTGTAATAAGAGTTTTATGACTATTTAGGCTTTAGTTTACAATACTGTATATTTCACTTTGTACTGTACAGAAATACATTGTTGAATTTACAAAATGTGTTGGTTTTTGTTCTTTTCTATTTCTTATTTCAAGACCATAGAGTCATAACTCTTTTCAATTTTACATAGCGCCAACCATTTCATTTTACTTTTAATTCAATCATAACATGATTGTATATCTTTGCAAAAGTCAAAACGTTCAGCCACCTTGGTATTCGTTTTTTGGACTAATTTGATTTGCGTCCTATTGTATTAAACATTAATATATTTAACCAAAACCTCAGTTAATTTACATTATTTCACATTAACCTGACCCCGGGCAGCTGTTACTACAATTTGTATGTCTTTGGTTTGACTCGGTCTAGAGGACGCTCTCATCACTAGGCCAAAGGAGCGGTCTAAACTATAATCGAATTGCTACAACGAAATGTAGGTGAACAACTGAAATGATAATTTGATTTATAAAGTTCAAATAAGGATATTGTACATTTTGTCCTAATAAAGGGTAGAACACTCAAGCTGTAGCGTTCAACCTATTTGCAAAAATGTGTCTAATATTCTCTAGGAGAGGGTATGATGCAACTCAAATGATGGGTTTAACCTTTTATGAGCTCTCAACACAATATTTGCCTCAGAATCTGTGTAAAGCAGAGTTCTGGCAAAACTCTCCTATTTCACCACATAAGGTGATATTATGTTGAACACAGAGGACATTTAACTCTATCACCGCTCCTTCACACAAAAAATAGATTGTTCATTTGCGCTTTTGAAAATTAAAATCATGACATAACATCGAGAATTTTATGTGACTTTCGTCTTTAACTGATTTCTACTAACACAAGACTGATATTTCGTTTCGTCCGACAATGATATACATCATTTAATGTTAAGACCAGATACATATTTTATATGAATTAAGAATTATCATTAATGTAAAATCATTATTTAAATATATGTACTAAACTTTTGCAACGGAACTAATTCAAGTGCTACAACTACAGTCCATACAATGTTGCATGCCATAAACACCCTTGCAATACATGTCTCATTGTCGGCATACAGTAAACAAACCGATAATAAAATGTACAAATACAAAAATGTTATACTTTCTTAGGAAACCTAATGATGGGCATATACATAGATAAATCCTTTAATTAAATTAAAAGATATTAAACTTGCATGCGAGCATAAGTAAAATCATTCTAAATAAATACACAGTATAATTAAAATGTATTCTATTGCTGAACCTACAACATTCAATAAGGCTCTGCAAAACATTTTTAAAAAGTTCACACCGATCGATTGCTGTGACCGATTTAAAAATATTACCATTTTCATGGATTACAGTGTTTTCTCTTATAAAATCATTCCTTACCCTAATTATATCTCCAGATTCAATCAAATGTATGGATACGTTAAATAGCTGGAACCGAATATTATGATATGTTTAGAACACTTAGCTTGAAAGCTGGGTATAAAATAAAACTGAATACAGTTAAGAGTGTTTTGTGTTAAAAATTGTAATTAACCAACTAGGTCAGAATGCCTTTTTTGAATTTGTCTGTTCATTAATTATATTTCCAATTTCTACAAACAAATGTTTGAAAGTTTCCAAGAATATTGCATCTAAGACCAGCGAGAGAGGAATAATGAACTTCCCCATATATCCTGTGAGTTTTATAGTTGTCAAAAACGACTCAACGTCTTTGCCAGTCCAACATTCTTTGCCATTAGGATCTTGCATTTTAATATGTGCTCTGCTTTCATTTTAATTTCCTGTAGTATTTGTGCTCGAGATTTCCAGCTCGTTGTCCACTCTTTCTCTTTTCGCTATCAGAAGAGAACGTAACATAGTTTACCACATATAATGTGTTTGATTTTGTGTGGTTGGAATTATTGCCTAGATAGAATTGTCATCAGTATGGTTCGACTATGACCATCTTTTTTCTTCATTTTTCTTCTATTGTGTTTTGAAGAGATCTACATCATGAACATTTAGTGGCAACATCCCAGTTTGTTTTCTACCTCTTTAAATATATATGTTTGGTAAATATGTCACAAATATTATAAGCAAGGTAATTTTAATTGAACTAAGTTTTCAGGAGGATCATAAGGTATGTTTATATATAGTTGCAATAGAACAAAAGCCACGTGTATATATAGTTCGATTCAACCGAAATATAGATATATATGTAGTATCTATGTAGGTTTTGTTTAATATTATATTGCATCTGTATAAATACTTTTAATCTGATTAGATTTTTATTTAATGAGTGTTGTGTTTTAATGTTTATTTAATGTGAATATTATGTAATGTTTGTTCAATTGGCTGAATTTTATGTTTTGTTTTTTGGTTGATTACTATGCAATTATGGCCGATGTGATGT
The DNA here is from genome assembly GCA_016746295.1 of Potamilus streckersoni. Lineage (NCBI taxonomy): Eukaryota > Metazoa > Mollusca > Bivalvia > Unionida > Unionidae > Potamilus > Potamilus streckersoni. The sequence continues at coordinate 7,232,871 of JAEAOA010000745.1, read as the reverse complement.
GTCTGATACTTGTTCTGGCCAGTTGCAATGGCGCTCAAAGATAACTTTATGTCAGTTTTACCAACAGTCACATTCAAAGTTATATGTCAATTTTGCCATTAATGGGATTGGAAAAGAATACTATATGTCATTTTGCAAACGAACTATTGACTCTACTGTCTTCTTACATATATGCATGGTCATATATAAACATTATGGTCTTGTCATGGCGATATACGAACGTTGTTATCATGTTAGATAGACATAGTGATACATTTTGAATTAAGATTTACATGAAAAAGAACTCAAAATATCCAAAGATAGTTGTCAGGAAAACGAAGCAAAATCAACACTGGTTTTCACGAAAGTCTTGAGAAATCTCAGCCTTCTAAGCAAAGTGAATAATACTGGATACAGCATACAAACATTCAGATCACCATAACGTCAACACTTTTCACCCATCTGCCAGGGGTGTTATGCATATGAATAGGCGTCATGAGCTATGCAAAGGCAACAGGTCAATTACAATATGTGAAATGAATGGCCTGCAAATCTTAATATATACTATCGCTAAAATATCTGATACCAATCTTTTATTACATACACATAATCGGAACGGTTTATAACAGTCTCTACTGAAACGTAATTAAGATGTCCTAATTAAAGAAACTTAACCATATCGACTATACGTATGACTTACAACTGATATGTTTGGGAATTTAACGTTCATTACTGGACCTGACTCCATTATCAGCATGTGATAGACTATAGATGGCGACCAGTATATATGACGGAGGAAGAAAATGGGAAAACCCTAGGACGAATCGTCCACGCACGGGATAATAGTGGCAAGCTTTCTCACATACCTGAGAATCGTAATTCGTTTGTCGAGTACTTGTGTATCTGTGAGGGACAAAACATCATCTATTAGCTCAATTTAATGAATGCTAATCTCCAACGTCACGGCTCGTATTTGCGTAGATTCAATCATGGACTTATTTAAATAATGAAGTGGATATAAACGTTCAACCACATAATCAAATATATTACATTTGTACTTCAATTTTTACCGAATATTTACACCTTCGTCGTTTGCCATATAGAACACGTGTAAGTTTGTTCGGTAGAGTTTATTTTCATACAAACTTAAGCAATGTTTCAACTTCACCAATAATTTTAATTAATGTTTACTTGGTAACTTGTGTATGTATATTATCATTCAAAGGTATGGGGATATATTAAACAACAACTTTCGGTCGTTCAATTGTGATGGTTTTGTACAATACCTCTTCTGTAACGCGGATGTGTTACATATTTTGTTTCTAAAAGCAACCAACAAACTGCTGTTATTGGGCTGATATATTTAGAATTTCGAACGACGTAAGCCATGTAGCTTTGATTCTCAATGGCCACACAATCATCACAACCAGCTCGATTTTGACTGATTAGAATACTCTGCGTGTTTTGCAGGTCAAAAGTTATGCAAGACCAGAGCTGTTATCTTTGCCATAATTTACAATGATTGTAGATAAGTTGACTCAACTGATGGTAGCTCTCGGTGCTTTAATAGTTACGGTAAAAGCTCGAGATTCTAGTGACGACTCTTTAAATCATGGCATGGCCAAGATACTTGATAGGATGGAGAAAAAGGAGATAAAAATGAACCAAATGGAGATAAAAATGAACCAAATGGAGATAAAAATGAACCAAATGGAGATTCGAGAACGTTCAATGAAACGCCAAATTAGTATTCTAAAAATTGACCTGCTAAAGCAGATGGAGGAGAGTGAACGACTTAAAGCCCTTCTAACTGTAGCTAGAGAGGAAAAATATAACAGTGATGATTTTGGAATTCCAAAGCAAGGCAAAGAGGCGGAAACTGATTCCAAAATTGTGAATAATGGTAACAAAGCACAATCCCGTGTCAGACAATCCCCAAACGGTGAGTAAGCACAGATATGAGAAGTAGCTAATTTTGAGTTGTTATAACCTGATCTGAAATTGTTATGTCCAATATTTAAAGACTATTAAACATTTAAATAGCAATGTAAAATATTTCGATTAAAGACGACAAAAGGTCCGATAGCATATCCATCTTTGTGTGCATGTTTGTGTGTGCGTGTGATCAAAAGTACTAATTCGAACGATTAGGTAATAATTGTTGAAAATATATGATATTATCTGCATTGCTATAATATTCTACACGATCTTGGTGGCGGAAGAAAGTTTAACGCAAACTATTCTAAACATTTTTTTTCAGAACCAGTTGCATTTTCAACCTATGTTAGTAAGTACGTGGATAACCTTGGAATCAACCAAGTGATAAAATATGATGGAGTATTAACAAACGAAGGTAATGCCTACAATGTTCACACAGGGATGTTCACTTGTCCTCAGGATGGTCTGTACCTTGTTTCATTTTTTGTCGCTACTGTAAACAACCAAACTGTGTGGGTGCAGCTCATGGTCGACGATATTAATGACAGTGGTGCTGTAGCCCATAGTATGCATCCAGGTCAGGACCACCAAGGTGGCAATGTAGCTATTCTACGACTCAGGAGATGACAATCAGTATGGATACAAACACACTTCCACAGCGAATCTTCTCTAGCAAGCACTACAGAGTTTCGGCACGTAACGTTTTCAGGCGTGCGTTTGAGTGATTGAAAATATCAAACACTGATTTACTATATATTTCTTGTTGTTTTCTTTTTCATGGCATAGTGACTTGTCATTCAATATGTAATAATATTAGATAGGCGCCTGACTCCCCATAACTGCCCTGTACGTGTGAATATACAAATTGTAAAGCTCGTTATCCATTTTACCATCCACATCTACATCCTTGTTAGTTTCCCTAAATCTATATAGAACAATAAGTTGAACATAAATCATATACTATTGTATAACCCAGAGAATATTTGTCTACAGAGCTGGAATATAGATTGGGAAGATTTAATTCCATATCGAAACTACTTTTAAAATTTAAAATCTTGAGTTTCAGTAGCTTCGTCTCTTGAAACTTTGTCCGGTGAAAAAAAAGAAAAAAATATAAATTTTTGTTTTTACAGGATATAGTTTGTGTTCTTGGCATTTGTAAAGACACAAGCAAGAAACACAAGCAAGATACCGACCAGACACATACTTGCATCAATTTCCTTACTTTTAAAATAAGGAAGCTTTTGTGTTCAAATTGTCATATACTCGTAAAATTCAAAAATAGGAAAGTAATTAGGAAAGCAGCTTTCAAATATGTTAACTTTTAAACTCGTAGTTTAATTGATTGTCTTAGCTTTGAACCTAGACGTAATCGTTAACTAATTCACTAAAAAATATAACTCAGAATTACCAGATGGAATATTGCTGAATACCCATACAACTGTAATGAAAATTGCAAGTTTCAGATTCGAAGGAAAACAAATACGCGATATGACCTGATGAAACCTGTCTTTAAATAAAATATATGTTGTTTCCAGACTAACTTAAATAGTATTAAACAGACTACATTAAACTGCGATTCAGTATATTGGAAGGAGAAAGTCAATCTGCTTCAGCAGCGCTTCTATGTGTTCTTGGCAGATGAAATATAAGATCCTTTGTTATTGAACAAAGCTTTAATAAGTTTTTATGTTTTAAAAATACATTATATTCACGCAAACATTTACAATAATATTTGTCACATCAAAAGTACAGTAAAGTTAGGTTTCCACATTTTTCACAGCTTTCGTAAATTGTCTGACCTGACTACAAACTGCTATCATAGTTCAGTAGAGTTCATCACTGGTTTACACTGATTCATGTTATGAACACGAAATGATAACTAATGCAGTGCTTTCGTAGTGGTTTCATAGTTTAATTCATTGTTTCATCTTTGATAGAACCTATGATGAAACTGAATATATACTAATTCATTGACCTCTATCACTCAAAATGACCATGTAGAACATTGCTGTGTACTCAGTCAACTGCAATGAAAATTGCAATTAAAGATTTGAAAAAAAACAAGCATTCAAACGATCGACTAATAAAATCAGGCTGAAACAGAAATCGTTGTTCCATTGGTTTTTCTTCTTTCTGAAATTCAAGCTTCCTTAACTCTAATTCTATAACTCAACTTCTGTCTTGTATTTTAATTTTAATTCCTTTACTTTTATGTCAGAGTCTGATAGAGACTTACAGATCGAAACAAAACACTTTTATCTAACCATTCTTTTCTATCAAATACTGAACCAAAATGGTTTTTATTTATTCCTTTGTTAAACAATATTTTGCCACAGAAAGATCATCATTTTTCAAATAATCCAACTGCTCCTTGACATGATTTGCACTTTTTATGTCATTGTAAAAAGGCTGTTTATTTCACTAAAGATTTCTAAAATATGAAATAATACTTTGGGATTTTAAAAATTTCTGAAAACTAAAGGAATTTAAATTTTAAAAAATTCTGAGATATTTCAGCCAAAATTCATATATCTCGGACGATCCCCCAATTTTATTTGTTACATGGCTCTGAACTTTACCATTTTGTACCGATAGGATGTAAACGACAGAAGTAAACCTTTGTAACAGGAAAAGGCTTGACCGAACAATAAGTTTGAAAGACCTTCATTGTACCCTACCTCATTCATGATTTCCGATGTGGATGATTGCCTCTCTATTACCATTGAGGTACTAGAGGAATGTGAGAATTGAGCTCTGGATGTAGATTGGCACGATATTCCAAAATGACACAAGATTGTTACTATATATTGTAAGTGTTATGTTTGCATTAAATATTCACATCATATATTACAATTGTTATGAAGGAAATGACATCGAGACATGGTACATTTTTCATCAATTAAAACTACTTGCACTTGTGCTGAAATACTCCATTAATAAATTTTTATTCAATTGTTTTTAATTTGCTTACAATTTAATGGGACATGTTTGAGGTCATAATTTTCATTTCAGGTTTGCTGTGTGTAGATAGCATCTGAAGATAACAGGTTACAGTTTGTTTAAGCCTGGGTATCTAACTGTCGGTCAATAATTAATGGCAATGTAACGGGTGATTAAAGTTAATTACCTGTTCGCACCGAAGTGAATATAATTTAAGCTAATTTCAGTCAAAGCTCTTTGATATTTGTATTCGCAAGCCCACCCATGAAAATACCGTCTATAACACATGTAATATGATTATAAATAGTCCAAGTAGATCAACAGGTGTAAAGCACAAACATGAAATCTTATCATGAATTTTAATATTTAATTAAATTAACTTAATAATTATTTTTTGTTTCAACTTTTTCTTTCTGTTTATTTCGTTACTAATATAAATACGGTCAAAGGCAGAATTATATTGACACATTTAATCCAAATAATTATATTTACAGTATCACAAATTTACCCTACTTCTAGTGATTCATTTCTTTATTTCAGTTGTTTTGCGAAACATTCTGTTAAATCCAGTGTTAAGATTCATTAATCGTTCTATTACAGTATAAATTAAACAACTCGGTCACCCGGGGCTCCCTAGAGGGAATTTAGTTTTAGTTTTAAAAAAAGGTGTAATCTGGTGTGGCGTGGACTTTGGTTCCTAGCTGCGTCAAGATTTAGGATAAGGGCCAGTGGTTGGGTTTTAGCTTTGTTTTAGGATAGGTTTAAACGATTTTACGATCATTGTCCACTTTATTGTCGACCTTTTAAATTTAAACAACTCTGTATTGCTTTGGGGATTTTGTTTTTAGAAAGGAGATTATCAGTTTACAATGTTGGAATTTAAAATATGATAAGTCGAATGATGTGCAATATTTATTCAATGGCAAGGAATGATATTATTGTCACTAAAGATATGTTATATTTATGCTAATTAGCCTTAGTGTTTGTTACTGACATTTTTCATGTACCTATTTATTGAGGTTTAGAAATTTTTCTGACTGAATGTTTTCAAAACTTCTTCATATAAATTTAGTATCTGTATCAGTTCTTGTAGATCTTATTATTATTTTCTAAGTTTTTGCAAGCAAACGAAGAAGGAAATATCTTTGCAAGTCAAACAATATCATTTGAATTCAAATATATGAAGAATGCATGATAATTTCAATAAGCCCCTATTAGTCAGTCCAATCAATCGCAGAACTAGACAGCTATATATGCTCTTCTTCGTTTGCAAAAGTATTAAGGACTTTTGATACAGGACGATTAATGTAGGTGATTTTATATTCATTTGCATATCAAAGTAATGTATAAAAACCGTATTTTAACTGCTTTTCATTTTCGCCTGAAATGGGCGTATGACACTTTTGATTATACCTTTTGTGATTGCTCCAGACACATATAGAAATTAGCATTATTTCTTGTTTCAAAGACAAGCCATGTGTTACAAAAAGAAACAATCGATGTTTTAATATCAATAATAAGGATGTCATACGGCTATTAAGAAGGGAAAATTTACATAATCCTATTTTTCTGAAGTCTACCCCAAATCTGACAAGCATTGTTTCAGACTGACTACTCTGTAGCCATTGTTTACAATTGTGGTTACCATTGGGAATGTTGTGTGCTGGATTGAATAGTAATAAAATATCAATGGCATGGTTGTTGTTGTTGTTGTTGTTGTTGTTGTTGTTGTTGGGCTTAACGCCATTTTTCAGCACACGATAGGCTATTCATGGCGGCCAGTATTAATGGTGGAGGAAGAAACCGGGAAATCACCGGAAAGAACCACCGACCCACGAGAAGCTACTGGCAAGCTTTCTCACATATCCACATTCGCCGAATCCTAGACTCGAACCTACGCAGACAGAGGTGAGATGGCAGTGATCCGTAACGGACAGCGCTTTAGACCACTCGGCCACTCGGGGCCCCTCCAATGGCATGGTAGAAAAACATATTTACAGGACTACTAAAATAGCAGATCGTTTTGTATTATTTGCTTATATTGATGTCAAGTCGATGTCTGAAATGCAGGTGTACATGTTTGATGCTTGCCAGCTCACACTAGAACACCTTTTACATTTTATCAGAAAAAGTAATAAAAAGCTGCCAGGATACGTGGATTTCAGAAATTGAGAAAATCAAAGTCCCATTTCAACCTATTTTAGCAAGGCCTAGCCAATCGAAAATCAGCTTCTTTGATACATGCAAGTTTCATCACAAAGGAAAATAACTATAAAACAGATGTAGCTTCTACTCCCATTTCAATTCTAATTGGATGAAAACAGCATCATAAATATAAATTTAGAAGACAATGATAACGCTAAGTATTGTTGATTTCTACTCTTTTCACATTTGCCCTTTTAAATGACCAATTGAAATACAATGTTTTTACACATCTAAGCATTGGCCGGGTTGAAAATATCCCTAAACCAGATACGTTATCTACTCCCATTTCAGGAGAAATCTATATACAGCAGTAACTTTAAAAGTGATATGCAATAGGCGATACTAACGCGATGCGAGTGTTGCTGTTCAAACACAGTTTGGTTTTCGCTTTGCTCTGAAAACCATCATATTTGGCGTTTATCAGGTCAGTCTGAAACGCATTTGACATATGAAATTTTTTTGTGTAAATATTTCTGTATGAGTCCCATTCTTTGCAGAAAAATCTTTGGTGGGAAAGGATTATGTTAAGAAGTATGGTAGAATCACATCTAACGCAAAGGAAAAAATGCTGTTTGGGTTCAGAAAAAAAAAAAGACGCATTTGGTACCAGAAGACGAAACTGTTTTAAATCTATCTGACTGTGATTTGCGAATACAATCTGTAAATGGATTAAACAATCGTCGGCGTTGCGCAAATTTTTTTAAAACTATTGATGTGGGTATTAGACTTTTTTAAATTAAGTAATATGTTGACCATTGGGTCGGGGAACCATCCCAAGGTCACCTTACAATCAAATATTTCTTGATTATAGATAAACTAGGGATAGTAAATATAATTATATTAAAAAAAGAAAAAAGAGAACATACACACACACATGCATATCGCACACGGTCTCTTTATCAATGTAACTAGACAAATACATGTAGGTGACACAGGATTTTGAAAATAATGTTTTGTTCCTGTTTACCATCCAATCAGATACAAATTACCTATTCATCTGTTGAGGTCCATTTTTTAAGAAATTGGTCCTCTTTTTTGTTTACCTTAGCAGCATATTTTTCAACGTTCTTATACATTACAACTATCTGCTTAAAAGCATAAATGGAAGGATTTTTCATATTAAATATGCAAGAGTAAATGTAATATTTTGCCAAAATAAGCAAGAAATTACACAAAAGGTCCAGTTGTTCTCTTCCAAAATGTGTTTGGTTTTTGGCCAAATGTATAACATTTGGGAAAGAAGGTGCAAAGTGTTCAATAAAACTGTACCAGAACTGTGAAGTAATATTCTAATCATAGAAGAGATGTTCAATACTTTCATTCTCTCTCTTACAAAACGTACATTTGTTGTCGTCCAATGTGTTAATTCCTTTCAAAAAATCATTAGATACGATTATTCTGTGGATTAATTTAAAGTTCAAAGAGATCTACTTGGTATCCTTGGTTCAAAATTTGGCCCGGATATAAATCTCAGACCACTCCTCACTACTTATATTTGTATTTAATAATTGCATCCAAGATTCTTGCTTAGCAGTATGTTGCCTTTTAGCCCTTTTTATAAGATCGTTGTAACAAACTTGAGTGAATTGTGTTTTTGCAGGTCCTTTTTTATCCTCGTGCCTATCAAAATTATTATATGCTAAATGGTTTTTATGGCGTCTTTCCATGCTTTTGGAATTTTGGATATTAAGGAAAAGTATTTCAAGAAGTCACCACTTCCAGATTTTTGTTTTATTATTTCAAAAGGTAATAAATTGCCATGATCGTCTACTATATCATTCAAAATTTCAAAAGCTGCTTCTATCCAGAATTTTTATTGATAGAAGATTTTAGGAGGGATAAAATTAAAAATACTCATGGATAAGAACTCATTTGCACTTTGCGGTTTCTCTTTCCAATAATAATAATAGTTATATTTAACGATATAAAATTAAAATAAAAATAATATAGAAAGAGTGTTAAAAATATTACGTTTAAAACGTAAATGCTAATCGTATAAGGACGACTTTTGTATGACTTTTTCGTACTTTTGAGTAAACAGTTAGAAATATCTATGTCAATAATTTGTTGGGACCACGGTCATTACTAATAATACTAGTAAACATTCTATACGACGATAGCAGTATTTCGAAATCTTCGTTCATGTACATGAAATGACGTGTTAATTCGCTCTAAATGCTCAGATACTTGTGAAGTAGTCGCGGGGTCATATTTTATCACCTTAGAGAGTCACATTGTAACATCTTATAGTGTCTGATACCTTAAGAAGAAGGTATTCCTTTGTGCTGGAAAGAGTTGTTCGTTTGTACGTTTGTAGAACATGCGTTTTGCTATTGGTGATAGCTGTACTTTATTAACCTTTGAATGAATAATTATTTCATTGGAGACATACACAGCTGGGTTTGGACAGTGTTATTTCCTGAAATTATTTCTATATTGGAACAGATCAATTCAAATTGTGATTCACAGTGAAAATTCTGGACATTTGTGTTAACCTTCGTCTGATGTCATCATTTTCCATATAGGAAATAATTTGAGATTCAGACAACGTGAATTTAGAACTGTTTATTCACAGGACGTATGTGTGTTCACAATTTTAGAACAATATTTTGGATCTTCTTCGCAATTTGTATGTCTTGTTTCATATCTTGACCTTTTCACTGCATTTTCAATAAAATAATTTTTGATAACGTTTACAAAGCTTGTTGTCGTCGCTCTTTTCTTTGCATTACCGAAAAGGTAGCATAAAGAAAATTGGGGGAATATATGAAATTGAAATTGACTGATTTATAATATTGGCAAAAACTTTTAAACTTAAATTGCCCTAGTTCAAATCCAATTGTGCTTAAAAGTTTAGTGAAAACAACAGGCGTTTTTTTACAATGTCAAAAAGGAGAGTTTTTGGTTTCTAACCCAACTCAAGAGCAGTTGGATAATCTGAAATATGTTGAGTTGCATGCACTTTCCATAAAGTACGATCTATCTGAAGCAACGATTTTCTTGACAAAACAAGAATTCAATTTTAATTCAAGATTTGGTAGGAACTAATATTTTTGATCAAAGTGTTTTGGCATCTGTCAGTAAGTCTCTGATAGCCTCTGACATTAACAAATGAAACTAAAAATGAACTTAAAGATGGAAGCAGAGTTAAGGAAGCTCGAGTATTATAATCAGAAAGATCAAGAAGAGAACAAATAAAAGTACAGTTTGAAGAAAATGAAAAAGAAAGACAAATTGAATTACAAAAAGAACAAATGCAGTTACAATTTGAAGATAAGGTCAAAGACAAATATAATTACAAAAAGAACAAATGATATTACAATCTGAAAAGTAGGAGAAAGTCAGGAATGAGAGAGGGGAAAATAAATATAAATAGAAGAAAGTACAAAGAAATACAAGAACGGGAAAAAGTAAGACAAATATAAAAAAATGGGAAACGAAGACAAATCGAATTACAACACGAGCAAATGCATGTGCATGAAAAGGAAAACGACAAAGAAATTTAAATTAGAATGATTTGTCAAGTGACAAGCACGATTCCACTTTTCATACAAAGTTACATTTTAACATTTTAAGAATTATAAAGTTAGTTTCCACTTTCAGTCAAAAGGAAGTAGACAAATATGTTATTCTCTTTGATAAAGCTGACGAGAATTCGAAATGACCAGATGAGTATTGGATTCAGTTTTTGAAGAGTTTACTTTATGACAAGGCCAGAAATATCTATATATCTCCGTCAGAAGAATAAAGTTTTAATTACGATTTGATTACAGAATGCATCTGGAAAGCTTATTCATTAGTCCCTGAGGCTTATCGGCAAAATTTCAGAAACTATAGGAAAGATGCAAAACAAACTTATGTTAAATTTCCTAGAGAAAAAGAAGTTATTCAAGAGATGGTGTTTAGCCAAGACAATCGAACATGATTTTGAAAGTCTTGAACACTTAATATTACTTGAAGAGTTCAAGTACTGTGTCCATAGTAACGCTAAGAATCATGTTGAAGAGCATAAGTTTGAAACCATGGAAAAAAGCAGCTATGACTACTGATGAATATTCCTTAACTCATAAATTTCCAGATGTAAGCAAATCTTTCACTCTACAGTCTACTGGCAGAAAGGGGTTTCAATCAAATTGACTCTCAGCAAAACTCAGTGTTGCAAAACTTTTACAAATCAAGTCTTTGAGAGACTTGATTTAAAGTCCTTGTCTATTTCTACGTGCACCTATTGGAAGAAAAGGACACAGCATTTCTACTTGCTTCAAATTGAAATATAGGCATCAGGATCAAGATAGACCTATGCCAAATGCTCTTATTTCTAAGAGGCCACGGTCAGAGTCATGTATTGAAAACAATATATATGTTGGATTTGGAAAACGTCAGTCTGATGTCATTATGGAGAATTTACACTCCTGGATGATTTCGCTAATCCTATCTCTATTAACATTTTCAGGAATACAGGATCCTGTCAGAGTCTTTTACTTTCAGGTCTTTTGCCCTCTTCTGAGAAGAATTGTTCTAATGAGAATGTTTTTATTCATGGAGTAGATTGAGGCTTTGTTAATATTCCTCTCCATTATCTTAATTTGTCATCAGACTTAGTTTCAGGACATGTGACAGTCGGTGTAGTGTACTTTACCCGTTGAGGACATTCATTTGTTGCTAGGCAATGACTTAGCTAGATACAAGGTTGTGGTCAATCCACTTACAACTGACACGCCTCCTTTTGATCAGAAAGTTGATTCTATTGGCAAATAAAGCTCTTTAGAAAGATTTTAATAAATAGTGCATTTCTTTTGCTGATTTTTATTGCGCAGGCTTTTGATAAGGTCACATGCACTTCTAATTTGGATCAGTCAGAAGGTATTGGCCATAGTGATTCTCCTTTGAATATTAGTTCTCTTTTATCTGATCAGGGTAGTAAGCGACAACTTATTGAAGAACAGGAGAAGCATCCTGAGATATCCTGTTTATTTAGGCGGGCCGTTAGTGATATTTAAGCAACTGAAGTACCTGTCTTCTACTTCAATAAAAATGGAGTTCTCATGAAACATGGAGACCTCATGCGGTACCTGCTATTGAAGAATGGTCAGTAAAATATCAGATTGTGCTTCCTAAATCTTATAGACAGTAGATAGTTAGTTTGGCCCATGAAACTCCTATTGCTGGTCATTCGGAATAAATAAAATATATCACAAAACCATGACTCACTTCTATTGGCCAAATATAAAAAGTTATGTGCACAAGTTTTGTAGGTCTAATCGTACGTGTCAAATTGTAGGAAAACCAAATCAAAATATACATAAAGCTATCTGCAACTAATTCCTACATTTACCAAACCATTCAGTAGAACGACGATAGACTGTTTTGATATCTTACCAAAGACTACATCAAGTAACCAACATTTATTGACCATAATGTGTGCATCAATATGTTTTCCAGAGGTAATTCCTTTGATGAATTTTGCTCAATGTGGCTTTGTAAAATTTGTTCCATCGGATCAAGGATTAAATCTCAAGTCTGGAATGTTCCAGCTTGTTACACTTGAATTTGACATTCAACAGTTCAAATCAAAAGTGAAAATATTGTTTCACCTAAGCTTACTAGGAAGAATTTTTGGCTCCTGTAATAAAGTCCATTCTCTGTTGATCATTCTCAAAAATATTCTTCAATTAAGATTGTATGGCCCTTACAAAGTGAAGTTAAATTATAATATTAGTACTCAAAACTAAGTAAATTAATGGAGTCCTGCTATTTTGAAAGAAATAACGTGGAAAATCATGCAGTTGAGGATTTGAATGAATGAATTCAGTTGGATGCTACTGATCTTGGAGCAGTCAATCTTCTGAATTCGGAAGTTATGAAAACTCTAGACTAGAAACATTTTTATTTGCAAATTAAATACAAAAGTGAACTTAATAGTTATTGTCTGAATATGAGCGCTTGTTTTCAGACATGCCTACAAGGACAAACAAAATGTTTCACGATGTGGACATAGTAGATTCAAAACCCATGAAACAATACCCATACAGGATGAATCCTTTTAAACAGAAATCCATGAAAAAAGGATCCAGTATTTACTGGAAAATTATTTTATAGATCCCAGTAAGAGTGATTGGAGTTCACCCTGCCATCTTGTTCCGAAACCGGATAAATCTTTCCGAATGAGTTCGGATTATAGGAAGGTAAACAGTGTGACAAAGACAGACTCATTTCCATTGCAAATAATCGACGACTGTATCGACAACGTTGGAGTTGCCAAATACGTCGCTAAATTCGACCTTCGGAAGGGTTTTTAGCAAATTCCACTAACGGAAAGAGCAAAAGAAATTTAGATATTATTCACTCCAGATGAACACTACCAGTAAATGCCACTTAAGGTAAATGATTCTCCATGTACTTTACAGCGCCTTATAATTACTTTTGGTTTAGACAATTGGGATGCCTATATTGATGATATCTTCATCTACAACAAAGCCTAGAAAGAACATGTAGCCACGATTCGAAGTTCTTCAACAGACTCATGGATGCAAATTTGACCATTAATTTATCTAAAAGTGAGTTCTTTCGTGCGTGTGTTACCTTACTATGACATATTGTGGAACATGATCAAATTAAACCTATAGATGTTAAGTTCAAGGCTAATTTTGAATTTTCTGTGCCTTATGGTAAAACAAAAGCATCTGATGCAATTTTCGGGTATGGCTGGGTACTATCGCAAATTTTATAATTTTTCTGATATTGTTGAACCTCTGACAAACTGTTGAGAAAGAAAAACAAGTTTCTCTGGACTAAACAATGTCATGAGGCATTCGATAGATTAAAGGCCGTACCTAAATATGCACCAGTTTTAACAGCTCCAGATTTAAGTGAACCATTCAAATTATCTGTAAATGCAAGTGATGTTGAGTTGGAGCGGTTTTTCTTGAAGATGCCAAAAATGGTATAGACCCCTCAGTGTGTTCTTTCCCTAAGAAATTAAATAAACATCATAAAACTACTCCACAATCGAGAAGGAATGCTTAGTTTTAATGATAGCATTACAACATGTTGAAGTTTATATTAGCTCGGCTCCTTCTCCGGTTGCAGTGTTTAGTGATCGCAACAACTTACTTTCATCAGCAGAATGAAATATGACAATTAAAGTCTAATCAGATGGAGGGTATATTTGCAAGAGTGCAGTGTTGGCGTCAGGTTCATTAAGGGCAAATACAATTTAATTGCAGATGCACTTTCTCGTGTATAGAAATATTATTTTGATGTACACCTTTATTTAATTCATAAGAGTTCTTCTTACGTATTTTTTAAACCTCATATAAAAATTACATATTGTTAAAAAGAAAACTTTATTACATAAATCTTTCTTATTTCTTTTATGGAAGAAAGTGTTACGACCCTGTAGTTAAATAACATGTGCGTTAACATCTGAATTATTTTTAATTCTTTCTATTTTACTTTTTCATTTTTATATCATTAAATATTATTATTATTATTATTATTATTATTATTATTAATAATATGTTCGCAGGATCTGATATTTTGCTAGAAACATCATGTTTGTTTAGATCGTAAATTTTACTCGTGTAAGCACGATTTTTGTACTAATTTGTCCTTTTGAGTAAACATTCGAAAAAGGCTATGTAAATAATTGGTTGGGACCAGGGTCATTTCTAACAATACTTGTTGACATTCTATACTACGTTGGCGACATCTCGAAATCTCCGTGATTTCTTCATTCATGTACATGAAATGACGTGTTAATTTGTCTTAAATGCTCAGGTACTTGTGAACTAGTAGGGAGTCATAGTTTACAGCCTTGGAGAGCCACATTGTAACATCTTATAGAGGTTCTAATACCTGAAGAAAAAGGTGATGGAAAGAGTTGTTCGTTCTTTCGTTTGTAGAGCAACATGTGTTTTGTTATTGATGATAGCTGTACTTTATCTACCTTTTAATAAGTAATTATTTTCCATGGAGAACTATACAACTGTGTTTGGACAAAGACATTTGCTGAAATTATTTATAAATTGGAACAGAACAATTAAAATTGTGATTCACAGTAAAAATTCTGAACATTTGTTAACCATCGTCTGAAGTCATCATCCACCATCTTGGAACGGAAATGAGATTCAGGCTACGTCAATTTAGAAATGTTTCTTCATAGGACATATATGTTTTCATAATTTTATAAGAAACTTTTGAATCTTCTTCGTAAATCGTAAGTCTTGTTTCATTTTATTACCTATTAAACGTGTTTTCTATGGAAATACATTATTCGTGTTAAAACTCACAAATATCTTCGCTCTTTTATTTGTGTTACTTTAATCATGCATATTAATGTTCTAATGAAATGATAGAAATAATGAACATTGATTATAAGAGTGATCCATTTTATAAACTCAAACACCCTTTCTTATATCTGTATTCAATTATATTTTCTTCTTTTTCTTGCTGTTCATGGCAATAGCTGTTGTTTTTGTTCTTGTTGTAGGTTTTGAAACCATTTTTTAGGACAAAATAGACTATACATGGCAAATTTAGTAGAAACATAAAATTTGTAGCCTAAAGAACAGAAAGGTTAAAGAAGTTAAGTATTTCCTTTCTGCTGTATATTATGTTCACCTTACATATATATGTTGAGTTATCCAAGGGAAAGACCCCTGCATCTGGTCTTCTTTCATCATCAGTGATTTCAATTACAGCCACGTCAACAGTGGGTGTAGATTCGTTTCCCTCCTCAAACACTGTCTGACGGACGCTTCCAAATGCACCTGAACTGTTAGGTGATGGCTGGTATATGTTTATTATTTTATCTCCTGTTGCAAGGTCATCGTTATATTTACGTTTATTTTCTACCGTATATCTGACATAATTTTGTCACTCCATCTCACTCAAGACCACATGGGCAGTTGTAATGCAGCCAATTTTGTTTTCAGACAGTTCAATAAACCCACAAGGGTCCCAGATTGTTCTCTATTTGGTGAAATACAGCATCCCGTTCTTAACTTAGGAAGCCAATCCTCTGCTCTGTTTCCTAAATGAAACACAAACTCACCCTCTCTTACGGCAGTGATTAGTCAATCAATGACTTTTGGAAACTCCTTCTCACCTATTGGTATGATTCCCTTTACAAAAACATATAAGACAATACATATTGTTTCCATCAATTTCAGACTACAGTGACAGCCATTATAACCACTCGCTTTAACAGAGGATCCAGCGATAATATTAGGATTACTATGCTCCAGCATAAGCTTCCTTGTGCTTCTTGCATAACATGTTCAATGTATGCAGGTGCGGTACTTACAACTAACTCAAACCGTTCTGAAATAAGTGTTTCCTCATCGTTTCGCGTATGTTCGTACCGATAGACAATATCGTGAAAAAAGTTTGGGAGGTTTGACTTCTCTGTTACTCATGTGTGTTTGCAGAGATTAACAACAAACAAAGGAGTATGTGGGGTATGCATTCTATATGCACACCATACACTTGCTGCATGTGGAACTTCTCGGCTCAGCGGATTAGACATTCCTCTCAGACGACTTGGAACATCCGTGTAGTATCCATATTCTTTTACTGCAAACATCATGACGTGTTTAGCTAGATACTTTCTCTCTTGAATTACTTCCTCAAATCCACTACATTTTCTTTCCTTTATCGATTTCCGTACCCAGAACTATGTCTGCAATGTGGAAGAATATATATATATATATATATATATATATATATATATATATATATATATATATATATATATATATATGTCATCTATGTAATGTATTATATATATAGATTTACTTACGTCATTTGATTTTATGACATTTATTCTTTTTAACTATATAGTTTATTGGCTTCATACAATAATAGTAAAAGGACATGTACACTACATTCTAGGAATTTCATTCATAAAAAGCCAATCGTTTAGGTCAAATCAACAACTAATTAGGTCAAATACATCACGCATTAATTTCAATTTAGGTCACGAAAACATCATGTGATATTAGGAATGAATTTGCCCTCTAGCGCTGTTATGCTCGTCCTAGTTTTTGATTGGTTCAATAGCTTAAACAACTCATAAAATAACTGTAGAATTAATTCAATACTCTCGAATCTTTAAGGCAATCAAATATTGTTGATTTGGTGAGTATATAGAGACAACATGTGAATTCATTCAGGGACTTCAGTATTTAAAAAGTCTTTCGGATTATGTGAATCTTTCAAGGACTACAATGATATTCGACTTTAAAGTAAAATTATTTGGATTTAGAAATGTGAGTCTTCAGTGGTGCTAGCGCGGCAGCACATAAACAAATTAGAACATTCATTCGTTATACCTTATTATAGTCAATGAAATACTGCGAAAGTGATACTAAAAATTAGGATTATCTCTGTGGAGACATCATTTGGTTCAATGGAATGTTTGTTTCTGCTGGTTCTTAGCTGTTAAACGTCTTTCGTATTGAGGAATATTTTTCTTTAATTTTTCATTCTCTCGTTCTGCAAACTATTTTAAATTTTGGGTTATTTTTGTTATCTTGTTTTCTTGTTATTCATTTTCGTTATCTTGCCTACTGTATATAGATAACTTTTGTTTCTTAAACATGCCATACTATGTTATACCATTAAATCTGCTAATTTGTGAACAGCATGATCATTTAGTATATGTTGACAAATTTTGAATATTTCCGTGCTAATGGTAGGAAGGTATCAATTCGCAGAGATGGCTGAACATTTTGAAATATTTTATCAACCAATTTTGAATCAGGAGTTCTTAATGTATTATTTGTCAATAACTGAATCGTTTCTACAGGAATCGTGCATATGGATATTTGAGAGAGATTTGTGTATTAATAAATTACCTTTGGCAAAATCTGAACGCATTTTATGGCTTCATTGAAAATAAATTCTTCCAAAAACTTGTAGTCTTCTGAGTTCTATTTTAAGGTTCTATTACATTACCTTGAAATCAAAATAGATAGAACACGATTTAACAAAAATCTCAAATACTTTTATTATAAAACTCTTTTCTGTCGTCCATCTTTGTCTTTCTTCAGGCTTCTGTTTTTAAAGTTTTTTTTAATGCATTGCTCCTTCTAAAACTTGTTTTTGTTTGCTTTTGCAACAAACGTATAAGCTGAAACCATTTTCAAAACCTACATATTTCTAACGTCATGTTTTTTATTTGGCTGTGTGTGAAAAACCAGACCTGCCATTGGCCAACCCTGTTACTTGCATAAACTTTTATGCGTGATAATCTTGTCCAGATTGCTTTTGTAATAAGGTGCAGAGACATTATTCACTTCTGTATTCTTTTAAATAATCCGACAATATTGTACACGAGACAAATTGTATGCAAGAGTTATTAACAGCCAAACTGGACATCATCAATAGCTAGAATGCGTATTTCCATCGGTGTGATGATTTTATTTAATCCTTTTAAACGTGAAATATTTTGACATTTCTTTGGCTCATGTGGTGCCTTGAATGGAACTATCCATGTATTATGTCTCCGTCGTTGTTGCATCATTGTAAACTGGCTCTTCTGTGATTTTATCTTTGCTTTTGCCCATACCAGCTTCATCTATAGTATAACTTAGAAATCTGATATCTTTATGAAAGTTTGTATTTCTTAGAATAGAGTTTTAAATTGTGACGTGGTCTTCAAAAGATTTTAATAGCAAATGATTTCACTAATATAGAAAATGATCATGTGCAATACGAGATCTGAAAATATAATATGAACAAGGCCCGTAAAAGTTGCCTGACCATTGTTAATCTTCACAATTGCCTGTAGTTTCCTTTAATCCCAGCTTGCCAGTAACCCGATTTCATATTTAAACGAGAACACCACGACTATCACCTTTTCTGGGTAGTGGTTGAAAATCTTCAACAATGACGTCTCTTAATCCTCGAAAGTCACAACAGAGCCTTACTGAACTATCAGGTCAAGTCACCATTACAATTAAAGCATTTCGTTGAGGACATTTTGTATAACTCCATCTTCTGTCATCTTTTTATTTTATTCTCAGTAACTTGTCATTTCGCAAGTGGTATCCGTGGGGATACTTTTTATATAGGTGTTCTATCTTTTGTTGCAATTTTATGATTTATCACGGTTGAATGAGCTATATCACTTGATTATGAAGAAAAGATATTCTGATGTTACAACAAGGAATTAGTTTAAAAATTGTGTTTGCTATTCCGAATGCTAGAAAATCTCTCAAACATTTACGATGTTCTTGGTACTTGTTAAACACTTCCCTTATTCATGTTAACAGCTGTGTACAACTTGAAATAAATTCTGCAATATCAATAAAACTAAACTTCTTTATTTCACCTAAATTTGATATTCTAAGACGAACGTATCCATTTTTATGATGATGGAAATTATTGCTTCTAGCAAACCATCACTCTATGTATATTTTGAGAATGGTTGAGTTATCCATGTAGATCTAATTGTTTTCCATATATAATAACTTCAGTTTTTAGAGGATCGGATAAAGCATTTATATAGCACATGGTTCTCCCTTTTTCTGATTTCATATGACGTGGTATGTTTACTACTTTTACACTTAAAAACCTATATTGTTCTGTGTTCTAATTTTTCTACTATCTTTTTCTGTTTATGACTGCAGATCTTTACATCTTCAGACAAATGTTATAGTCTTTGTACTATTTTAGGAAAAAAATAACATCTACTGCACTGTTAATGTCTAGTTTGATACGTTGCAATATTACAATGAAAGCTCCGCGCACGGCACTTTTATGGCTTCTTGGCCCACTCGCCATTGCACCAATTAATAATTTTTTCTGAAATGCTTTGATGATAGCTAAAATGCGGATCACAAAACAATCAAGAATGAACATACTTAGATACAATTAAATGAGTATAAAATTTAAAATAACAAATAATTGATTTAATCTGTATTTGCGCTCATGTGTGTTGTGATTTGGATTTGATTTTTACCGTAGCTTGAACAAATTTTCAATCATATCGCTAAGATATATGCTGTGTGACAGTTTATCGTGATGTCTAGGGCAGACATGTAGCCTGATGTCCCACCCAGTCACATTATACTGAGACCAGACCCACCATATATGCATGATCATCTTTACGTATTAATAGGGAGGAGAATGAAAGTTTGTGGTTATTTTCATTTTGATTTTCAATTAAATTTACTTATGTTTTATATATTGTACATTTGTTTGTCTCTTAGATAAAGTTATAATTCTGTAAATATATATATCAGTTAAATAGGAAATGTTGATTCACCATGTTGATGTGAATACTCGGTTTTGTATCGAGTGATCACATTACTATCCAAGCTTGCGACGTACAGAAGTTCTTTATTCTGATCCCAGAATTTGTTATAGAGATCGAATGGCAACACCTTTCTGGATATGGTCACTAGTTGACCTCTGTCTGTTAGATGATGAATACAAGGCTGGTCCTCCACGCTCTTTGGGTTCGACAGAACTGGAATAGGGTACTTATAATTACACACAAATATAAATCCCTTTGCACCCACAGTTATACCATTGGGATAATTTAGCTCATCATGTCTGTATATAAATTTATGTTTACTAGGATTCCAAATATCAATTCCATAGACACCAGTTTCTGGGGAGCCAGCATAACAGGAGATATAAATCATGTTGACTTTTGTGGCTAAGTAAATCATGAACCCTTTGCACACCTGGTACATTATGTCAGCATGTCGGTAATAAAGGGATACACTGTACCAGTATATCGCGGACTGTTTCAAACCACAGACAATAAATGTATCTCTGAATCTGACAGCTGCATGGAAGTAATCAAAATCTGTGTTTACATGTAATGTCCTGACGCGTCGTATCACTTTTATGTCACCTGTACATTGTACTAACATGATTTCAATATTCTTGTTCCACATAATCGTACAGATATCCACGTCATTAATAAGACTGAGTCCAAAGGGGCGTGACTCGAGTCTGTCAGATATTGCCAGTAGTTTTCTTTTCTGGAGTCCGTGAAGCCGAATATTGAAAGCCTTCTTATCTACAATTAATATTCTATCGCCGGACACAACAATACCTCTGATCTCGTGATAAATGTCGTCTGCAAAAATAAGTTATAAATAGCAATACACATACGTTATAAGCACAAACCACAAAATACTAACATATAAATATTAAAGAAAAACAATGACATATATATCAACATATGATTTAATTTCATTATATTTCTGGTATTAAATAATAATTGAACCAAAACAAAATTCGTCATTTTCATTTAAATTATTCTTCTTCTTCTTCTTCTTCTTCTTCTTCTTCTTCTTCTTCTTCTTCTTCTTCTTCTTCTTCTTCTTCTTCTTCTTCTTCTTATTATTATTATTATTATTATTATAAGACGAAGTTGAAGAAGACCATTACGTTTATGTTAGTCTTTATATTGAACCATTAAGCAAATAGTCATCTTGTTCTATAACAGTATTTTAATAAGCTTAAATATCAAATGGACTTTATCTTTAGTTTGTCATTACATATGGTTTATTAAATCGATACTGTCCAGAGTCTGAATAAAGTACCTGTACTCAGGTAGCCAATTTCATGAGATAAATACGTTTGTCTCTCTATCATTTTCAAAATAAATTCTGACACAAACATACGGCCGTAATATTAAATCTAAAGTAGCCTTGAATGGAAGTGACGGGCAAACATTCCGTAAAACCTTTTCCTTGGAAATATGATGCAGTCAACACCGATCAGAACATTTCTCTTATTCTTTAACATATTTCTTTATCTATATTAGCGTATTCATACAATCGAAATGTAATTGGTAGGGGTCTAAACTGTCAGTGATTTACACAATTACAACTATAATCAAGAAAGAAACATTCGAAGATAAAAATGGATCCTTCTCCTAATATTTATATGTATATCTCAATTTTTGGTATGTAAATGTATGTAATGCCCAGAGTAAACGACTACATTCTCTATTCGAATCCCATTCGTCATACTCACCATATTGGTTTAACTAACTACTGCTAGAACGCAGTTTGGTAAAATGACACATGTAAAAAAAAAACATACGATTTGCTAACTGTATTACACTAGATTTAGTCTCCATTACTATAATCATTTTCTCCTCAGTCGTTTTAGTGCATTATGTGGAGATGTGAACAACATAGGAAGAGAAAGCAGGAAATTCATTCCTTGAAGTGGCTGAGCACAGAGCTGATGGTGTTAATGACGTTATAAGGATGTAGAATTTAACTTTTTCTAAATCTTCTTAGTATCCTTCAATTTTTACTATAAGAATAACCTGTATAGAATCAAATATCCGGAATATAATCTGCGTTACATAAATGTTCAAAAAAGTTAAAATAGATGTCGCGTTGGCTTGTAGACTTTAAAGGAATTATACACAGTTTTCAGTATCAGCAACAAGTCTATACAAGCTGGTTGTATTTATAGTTTTAACCCATGTTGAGACAGCCATGTAGAGGTTTACAAACACAACGTTTTTGTGTTTATCTGTTTGTCTTATATATGTTTTGTATTTGCCTTTGGAATAGACTCATTAAGAGTCGAAAGCGCTCAGGCTAGTTAGTTACTATTTTCGCACTGTTCGTCGTCAGTTTTTTGCATATATATATATATATATATATATATATATATATATATATATATATATATATATATATATATATATATATATATATGTATATGTATATGTATATATATATATATATATATATATATATATATATATATATATTAAAAATCACTCATTTAAAGTGTTGTTATAAAGCAATTTGATATACGATTGCTATTGGTATATTAAATTCTGATTCGCCCATGGCGCAATAATAAACATATATAGACATTCCCACGAGCATCTACAGTTGATTCTAAATCAAAGATCAATTTTCACACAGTAGTCGCTAGTGACGTATGAAAATAACGATGAAAAGTATTAATAATCCCCGTTTTCTAAATCAATTTAATCTGGTACAGTACACATTTTCATCACAATCCTTTTTGCTGTCTGGTCTCCTCTCCCATTTCATGCATAATGTGGTGATGGAGAGAAAGTGAAAACGAATTTGGGCTGGTTTAAAACCTTGAAACGGAAATCACACCAAGCAGCTTACAAGAAAATGATTCGTCGTAACGATATGTGTGCACTTTCCTTGGTATTTAAATGCATTTTGTATCAATGATACAAAGTTACAAACCAATAAATTCCCCGGTTATGTGGTACACATACTGTGAATTATTTCATACTGTGAATTATCTAATGTTATGTCATGTAGAATTATCTAATGTTATGTCATGTAGTCTTTTCTTAAACATACTATAATGTTCTAAAAATCGATTTACTATTTAGATATGAGAATGTCCGAAGGTCCCTCTCTCTCTCTCTCTCTCTCTCTCTCTCTCTCTCTCTCTCTCTCTCTCTCTCTCTCTCTCTCTCTCTCTCTCTCTCTCTCTCTCTCTCTCTCTCTCTCTCCCTCTCTCTCTCTCATCGTATCAAGAAACGGGCTAAAATCTATGAATGACGAACATAAAGGAATTTCGTTTGTGCATCCCACGATACCTCTGAACTTAGGAATAATGGTAAAAGTTAAGCCAAAACGAACAAAGGATAAGAGAGAGAGAGAGAGAGAGAGAGAGAGAGAGAGAGAGAGAGAGAGAGAGAGAGAGAGAGAGAGAGAGAGAGAGAGAGAGAGAGAGAGAGAGATTTAAAGTTAAACCGAACGAAGAGACAGAGGTAAAGACAGTTCTCAAGTCAAACCGACCAGGTAATAGAGACAGAGACAAAGTTTATGGTCGGTTGTACTGTTGCTTAAGCAGAATAATGACTTTGATCAACTGTAAAATATATTAAAATATTTTAATTACCTCTAATTGGTTCGTCAGTTGTCTTAGTTTATATTCCACATTAATTTCCATTTGCCGGTATGTGAGTGGCGTAGCTAGTGTTGCTAAGTGTTGCTAGTACTCTACTTTTATCATTAAAACCATCACTCCTGTGTTCATATGTGTGTATTATATTGATTTAACAAATGTGGAGAAAAATAGAAACCAAGAAAAGAAAACAATCAACCTATCAATATGCAGAGGTGATTGTAAATAGCCACAAAAGTTATAGAACTATATTTTGTAGCAGACACACTCGGGGATGTGAGGACGTCATTCACTTGGTCAATGCACAGCTGATTGTTATGTATATATATATATATATATATATATATATATATATATATATATATATATATATATATATATATATATATATATATATATATATATATTCCGTTCAAAGGACAAATATATGCATTTGTATGTGATATAAATAATATATATGTACAGTATGTACGCTGTATCAGAGTTTGACCACTCTTTATATAAATTATTCAATAAAAGTAAACTCAGCAACCTTCGTTTCCTTTCAAAACATGTATACATCTCGTGGTATATCATTGATACAGCGGACACAATGTATATATATTTAGTATATGTTCATTTTTTATCCGTTAACTTTACTTTGTCAGAATCGTTTAATATTATGCGATACTGCACTCCTCGCGCTTAATTCATACTTAATGCAAGTAAATAAAGAAACTACTTTTTATTGTAAACAAACAATTCTAATTTCTAACGTAAACCATTTTAATGAATGAACTAAAGAAGAAGTTTTATAGTTTGCCACATACCTGCAAATGTTTCATAAGCTGCTACATAACAGCTATTTTGGCACATTACGCGTTAACTTTTTTTTGATACAATGTTTCAGATTTAGGCTGGCTACTGTATAGACGCCAGACAGGGTCCGTACAATAACATGCAAATTATAAGATATAAATTGTCTTCTTTAACTGGTAATAGAAATGGCAAAAATATACTTACAATTTTACATCCTGAATTTCCTCAAAATGTACTTCAATAGTACTGCAAATCCGAATTACACGAGCAATGCCATGGGTTCTCATGCTTGATTACATATTTCTTAATTGTACTTTAATTTCGAGTTTATTCCAAGTGCTGTTACATACTCATTACTGCATTCAAAATGAAATAAACATCAAATTCTACAGCGTCGTTTAGATAATTGTAATTTAAAGACTTCATATTATGATCTAAATCATTGAATGACAGAAACATGCACGCCGATGTCAGCACACTTCAATACGCTGAAATTGGCAGACGCTGCTGGAATCCGATGTAAGTTATTTCATGCAGAAAAATCCTGACCATAATCACGATATTGCGTCGAATCGACAAAAATGCCAAAACGTATTCGTTCCAGATCAAATGGAAAAGTTGTTGTAATGTGCATTCATTAACAATATTACTACAAATTTCAATTTTAAGTAGACCAAGTGCCATTTTCTTTCGAAACTTATGTCAAGCACGCAACCAACTTCAAATTTGTCTTGGTGAAGTTTCGTGCGCATTAATAATGTGGTTGTGTAATAATGCAGCTGTGTATTTAGTTTTGAATACGGCATGCATTGAGTTTGTTACAGTGTATTTTTCTTTATATATTTAATATATAAATGCAAGGTGCAAGATGCAAAGAGGAGGTTCAGACTTCTGATCTTCTTCTGCAGGTCAGAAAAATCTATTTTGTTATAGTTTAAAGACTTTATTATGACCTTGATGTATTACATGTCTTTATAAGACATTTTGGAAAGAACTTTAGTTTTCTTAAGTAGAATACAATAAACATGCATTCTTTATTCATTTATTTTTTTAAATATTAGTTATGAATTATTCCTATGGACTATTTGAATTGACTATCAATTATAAGAGTAGTAATTATAATATAAGTTGTTGAAACTACTGCTGCCGATGTTCTGCTGAGTAGCTATTGATTTAGAAATGAAATCCATCCGAATATAATAAAAATTATGTTATGGTATTCAAGACCCAGCTTTAAGGAACTTGTCGACGCTTTATAAATGATGTCGATATTTGGAATATTAATTTCCTACTATGTTTTAAGAGTATTATGCCCTCTCTCTCTTTCGTTAATTTGATATTTAATTATTTACTTCAAGCTGAAAACAAAATAATTGTACAATGTCATGGAGTTTGGAAGCTTTAAATAGATATAATAATTTGATTTGTAACTAATACTTTTATGTTTAACTCAATACTATTTTGTGGAATATTGATAAATTTATGTGCAATTCTATATAATGAATATTGATATATCTGGATAATAAAGTATTACGCCATTGGGGCTTCAGACTTTTTGACATGTCCTTGCAGTTGGAACTAAGTAACTTTCCACACCCTTGCGATGTAAAAACACCCATCGCCCGAGAGACACCACCACAATGGAAAGCCAGAACAACACATTGAATTTTGTCTCTTTCGATCTAAGAGTGACCACTAATAAATACGATCCAAATAAGCAACACATCATATATATTCCAAAACTTGCTACACTTTTATCTTTGGAGATAGTATGAAAATTACGAATTGGAGATAGTATGAAAATTACGAATGCATACTGAGTATCTATTAATCGGCAATATGCTTAGCTTTAGTATTGAAACCGTGGAAGCCGGGAGAATGATAGTGTATTAATAATAGATGGGATTACACTAATATTTCCAAATGGTTTATACCTGGAAGGTAAATTTGTAAGAATAAATATATCATGATAAGATTGTCAGTTGAATCGTATTAATTTGCTACAAACTGATCACACTTTCCTTTGCGGCTCTCAAATTCCTATAAAAGTGTCGATTGTTTTATTCTTAAATGAGCAATGTCTTTTGAAAATTTCTTTTTAATGCCATGGATAAAATACTTGTTGGGTGTATTCAACAATCTAAAATAAATACTTAATTTTTTATGTTGAAAACGAGTTTATCGTGAAGTGTTTTTGAGATGTTATTATATCCGTCTATTGGCGACAAAAAAAAATCATGGCTTGCGAACTTAAATTAGTTGCAGTAAGCACATCTTCAAGAATGGCAACCAACACGAGTTAATAATATCCAAACTTACATTCTCTGTGCCAGGCTAAACTTTACCTGCGAGGTGTGCTCGGTGAACTTTCACAGTATTAGGCTCACAAAATACAGTGTTTAAGTACCATTCATTTGATCTTCACTTAAAAGCGAGCAATGATTTGGCTTATATTGCTGAGGATTTTTAATATGCTTTCCACTCATAAATACGATTGCTTTATATAACAAGTTAATGTCGTTTGTTTATTTACTGAGGCAAGTTGTTTTGCTCAGTGTATTACGTTGAAGAGATAACCTTTTAACTTGATGTTTCCCATATGCCTATCATAATATTCACATTTTCGTTTAAAATCTTTGTTTTAGTATGCTTACTGAAAGATTGATATTAAATATCTAATAAACATTTATATATTCAAAAAAGACACCGGTTTCTATATGAATGAAGTTCTAAGATTGTGATTTGAACAGCTCACCATTTTCATTTTTCTGTTAGAAATTTTGTTTGGATATGTCGCTTCGAGTAACATTATCTGAGTCAGACATCTGAGCTTAACTGTATGTATTCATCGATGTATCTTTTTATGAATGTTTTAATGTATGTATTCATGTATGTACATATGTATATAAATGTATGTATATATGTATGTGTTACATATATTTGATTAAGTTGCATGTGTGTAAGTTTTAAATTATTTTTATATTTCATTACGTTTAACTGTAATGAATATATTTTATCGGATTCGAAACTCATTTTCAGTAATGAAATATTTTATTTTAATAAATTTTGTTTACTTAAGGCGAAGAAGTATTACGAATTATGTTTTAGTTATCATGAGCTGGCAGCAGTGTAAATATGAAGTTAAAATGATTCGTAAGTATCAGTGGTATACTTTCTTAGCGAGATCACCATGTGTAAACAACGCTATTTAATCATTGGTTCATAAGTGGGGACCAATAGGCATAAGTGCTAAAATTCATGTAGAATGAGACCACATGACCAATCTTGCGATACTTGAAATGATGTTTTTGAGTTTAAATACGCATTTTTCATACTTTTTAGACAAAGTCATTCTTCCATCTTGAAGGAAAAAAGTGTATTCTATTTCTTACCAGTTTCTTTGTTCTTCATCTGATTTTGGATTTAATAATTTGATCTCCTGGAAACTCAAAAAGTTGATCTTTTTATAAAATATTCTGAAAGATATTAACAAAAATTTATTCTGAATCATTCGGAAACAAAGACTGTGATTCAGTTGAGGAATTGTTGATATTCGTATATAGGACTATATATTTGTATGTCGTTGGGACTCGAACCGGGAATCAATTGAACTATTTAGTGATATGACTTGTGTTTTCTTGTCATGATAAAATTTTTAATTATATTCAAAACTGTAAGTACTATTCACCAATTTTTACCTTGTGGTTCTAGGAAATATATTGTTTTGTTAAATTATACAAAGTTTGTTCGCATTCACTCTTTTCTTTGTTACTGAGTACGAATCACTGTCACGTAACAGTATGTATGTATGTATGTATGTATGTATGTATGTATGTATGTATGTATGTATGTATGTATGTATGTATGTATGTATGTACGTACGTACGTACGTACGTACGTACGTACGTACGTACGTACGTACGTATGTATGTATGTATGTATGTATGTATGTATGTATGTATGTATGTATGTATGTATGTATGTATGTATGTATGTATGTATGTATGTATGTATGTATGTATGTATGTATGTATGTATGTATGCATGTATGTATGTATCTATGCAATCATGTATGCATGTACGCATGTATGCATGTATGTATGTATGTATGTATGTATGTATGTATGTATGTATGTATGTATGTATGTATGTATGTATGTATGTATGTATGTATGTATGTATGTATGTATGTATGTATGTATGTATGTATGTATGGATGGATGTATGTATGTATGGATGGATGGATGGATGGATGGATATGTCTATGTATGTATGCATGTATGTATGCATGCATGTATGCATGTATGCATGTATGGATGTATGGATGCATTTATGTATGTATGTATGTATGTATGTATGTATGTATGTATGTATGTATGTATGTATGTATGTATGTATGGATGTATGTATGTATGTATGTATGTATGTATGTATGTATGTATGTATGTATGTATGTATGTATGTATGTAAGTATGTATGTATGTATGTATGTATGTATGTATGTATGTATGTATGTATGTATGTATGTATGTATGTATGTATGTATGTATGTATGTATGTATGTATGTATGTATGTATGTATGTATGTATGTATGTATGTATGTATGTATGTATGTATGTATGTATGTATGTATGTATGTATGTATGTTTTTATGTATGTATGTATGTATGTATGTATGTATGTATGTATGTATGTATGTATGTATGTATGTATGTATGTATGTATGTATGTATGTATGTATGTATGTATGTATGTATGTATGTATGTATGTATGTATGTATGTATGTATGTATGTATGTATGCATGTATGGATGGATATGTCTATGTATGTATGTATGTATGTATGTATGTATGTATGTATGTATGTATGTATGTATGTATGTATGTATGTATGTATGTATGTATGTATGTATGTATGTATGTATGTATGTATGTATGTATGTATGTATGTATGTATGTATGTATGTATGTATGCATGTATGGATGGATACGTCTATGTATGTATGTATGTATGTATGTATGTATGTATGTATGTATGTATGTATGTATGTATGTATGTATGTATGTATGTATGTATGTATGTATGTATGTATGTATGTATGTATGTATGTATGTATGTATGTATGTATGTATGTATGTATGTATGTATGTATGTATGTATGTATGTATGTATGTATGCATGTATGCATGTATGGATGGATATGTCTATGTATGTATGTATGTATGTATGTATGTATGTATGTATGTATGTATGTATGTATGTATGTATGTATGTATGTATGTATGTATGTATGTATGTATGTATGTATGTATTGTTACGACACTGGAGTTAAAGCATGTGTGTTAGTTTATCATTTTTGTATAAATCTCTTTTTTATTTCATTTTATTTCATTATATTAATATCGTCTAACATGTTTTGATAAAACAGTGTTTACTTGAGTCGTAGATGTGACTCATGTTAGCACGTGATGTGTATGATAGCAAATTTATTACAAATAAACATTCAGGAATAGCCAGGAAAACGATTGGCTGATACTGGGTCAGGCTTTCCTGAATGTCCAGAAGTATTACGAAATTGCATGCTTCCGAAAATATGATAATTCTCCTTTGTATGGTTTTTGTTTTTGTTGTTGGCATTTAAGTATTTTTTATGTAGGATTGAAGGAAGATTTGACAGCGATTACACTCTTTATTTTACATATTTCCAAACATAAGTTCGGTAATTACTTATATGTTGTTTTGTTAATATAGGCTTGCATGTTCTTAACATCGCGTGCAAATCAAGAGAATTGATAAAAACTGACAATGCTGCGAAGATTTAATTCATAATATTGTCTTACATTTTGTTTATCATCTGAAGAAATAGATCCATAAAAGGCATACAGACTAAACATATTCACTCAATGCAAATGTATAACCTTTATACCATCATTTTCCCGCTTCTCTCTTCGCTACAAACGAAATAAATAAATATTTAAATAAATAAATCAAATTTTCGAATTGAAAAATAAAGGTAACCAATTAGAAAGTAAAATAAGATTATTTTATTTTACATAATATTAAGCACTATACAGATGTACCGTAAAAATACATTATGTGCCAGAGTGAACTGTGAGATCTTTGTTTTAATGTACGGTTCCAGTTATGTGAAGAATGATGTTGTTGATTCTTTGATAAACGTGTTCACTTTTAAGACCTTTACGCCTCAACAAGCCGGCTACGATATTAATTTCGTTGGATTTTCCACACGTTTACACCCTATTGAACAAAATGGCAACCGAAAATATCGATAGATCATTAAATCATTGTCTAGTGTCCGCGCATGCATGGCATGTGAGCTATTTTTACAAAAGATTTTTTACGCTTATTATTGTTGTATGGCGTCACAAAATGAAACTTAGCATGTTGTGAGCATCCTGTTTACAAAATGCAAACTCATATTCGCATTGTATGAATATATAAAGTATGGTTAATTTATAATATCCTAACAAATGATTTCAGGACATAATTCTTCCATTTTCCGTTCGGTTTCTTTTAAAGTAACATTTTTGTAGAATATTTTTTTCAGATTGATTCGATGACATCGAAAAGTGTACGTAGTGATTGTTTTGTTTTTCTTGTCAAAATACCTTAAACTGTTCACACTAGTGTACCTTATAACATCAATTATAGTCACTTGCTTCAACATTTAAAATTTGTTAATTATTCTGTGAAAGTGATGAACATTCCATACAGTTTAATAACATCATACACATTTTACATTTCTACAAATTTGGCAACTTAGCCTTCATTACACAAGA
The DNA here is from genome assembly GCA_016746295.1 of Potamilus streckersoni. NCBI lineage: Eukaryota > Metazoa > Mollusca > Bivalvia > Unionida > Unionidae > Potamilus > Potamilus streckersoni. The sequence goes on along the minus strand of JAEAOA010000745.1, from coordinate 7,201,313 downwards.
CACAATGAAAATTTCCACATTGTATGGATAAATCTGCATGTGTGTTCACCCTGAAGAGATATGGGCTATATCCGCTTTGTTTAGCAATGTAGATTATCTCTTATAAACTAGACACTGTTTTCATTATATAATTTTGCACACTGACAACGTTATAGTTTAAGCGAAGATCTGTTTATCGTCAATAAACCTCAATACCAAACTTGATCTTTTATAACCTTCTAGATAAGGTTGCATGGCACTAATGCAGTGTACCCGAAAGCAACCTGTCAATCGATTTTGATAACAAAACATAAGTTACCTTAATTGATCATACTATAAGGATAAGACTATATGAATATTATCATCCTCATCACGAAATATTAAGCATTATATATAAGTTCCATTTTCTGAACTGCGCGGACATCAACTGAAAGGGTACATACCATTACTGCAATGTTAGATTATAATAAAAAAAACATTTGAAAACTTCTAAAATTAATGCTATGTTTGAAGTATTATAGAAAGTAAATGCTTTACTACCATACAATTTCAACTCAAAGAATTAATATTAAAATACGACGCAAACCTATATATTGGCATTGGCAGCAAGCTTACTGAAGTATCAGAAAGTTCTTTCAAGCACGATGCATGAAGAATCATAAGGATCCAATATTTTCATTTGATATTAGTTTGAGGAACAGTGTAAAATACGAATATTATAGCCAGATGAATAATTAACCGGTTTAAATAGGACATAATCACACATTTTTGCTAAACATATACATATTTAATAAAACAATACGTGGCCATCACCACATGAAATTTTGTTATGAGCACGCTGCTGTCACAATATTAAAGGTGTACGAAATAATTATATTACTAAATTCAACATTCTGAAATATATTTAAGCACATATAAGTGTAATATACAAATATTATACAATATTAATTACATGCAGCTGCTACCATACTTTTGTTCCATTAATCTTATCAATAACTATTTAATATAATTGCCAAATATAAAAGTTTTATATCTAGAATTAAATACATATTTGGATTCATTTTAACTGTACCCTGCTACTACCACAATCGAAACGTTTTAAACCATTCATCAGAAGACAACCTCAAAGTTGTTAAATATAATGAGAAATATTTTATCATCTCCCACTTCTTAATCAACCCAAACTTATCTCATTCAGTAGGACAACATTAGATTCTAAAGTCAATGCACTCAAAAATATATTTATAAGATATCTCCTCAATCAGGGAATCACTAAAATACTGTTTATGTTTTTAATAATTAATGTCAAAATATAGTCATTAAGCATCAATTTCTGAGAGCCCTTTGCTGTGGGCTTGTATGTAGATTATGTTAGTAGTGCCTGGAAGAATAATCCATTCATAGATTCCAAGACTCGTATGGGTAGGACTAGCAGCATAGGAAGAGATAAATTCCTCGTAAGCATACTGAGTTTGTGTTTTCAAACATTTTACAAGGTCTTAGTCAGTCTAGTATTTTAGCACAACTGGCATCCTGTATATTTGCTGTCTTCATCCCTACCCTGTGATTCTCTACCTGATTTAATTTCTTCTAGTATTGCTACTTGATCCTCCCAGCCAGCTGTCCCTCCCCTCTTTACGATCTCTATTAAACAGTTAACATAGCTCTCCTCGTTTAATATGTTTGGTTTTAGAGAACCTTGTTCTAATTTATTGGTGGCTTCCCTGGCTGTCTTCATCATCCCCATTACATTTTGTCTTACCGATTTATAATGCGATTTGGCATTTGCTTCTGAGGATGAATTAAATAGTCCTCCTCCATACTTCGCCTTCAGCTTTTCATACTTCTCCACTCTTTCTTGGACGTTGGTTTCGTAATAGAAGCTTCTGTTTTTATGCTTTGTCCAGTGGCATTTTCCAGTACATTTTGTACAATACCCGTCTGGTCCCATGGCGGAACATTCTTTTTTATCTTTATCATCGGTGTATTTGCAATCTAGATGACACGTAAAACTACAAACAAAGCAATTTGTGACACACCGTCCAGGTTTTGTATCAACCTTTCTTTGCTGAATTTCTTTTAATGAGTATGAAAAGTCCCGGTCCCAATATACATCTTTCTTATGATTCTTCAACACGTTTATTTCCTGTTTAATTGTGTTCAACTGGTTAAGACCATCACAAATTTGTGGCAGTAGGCAATCAATCGTATTCTCGATTTGTTTCTTTAAAGCAAGGACCTCTGCAGTTTGTTGGAGACTTGTTTGTTGCATGTGGTTTAATTCCTCAAAAAAATTTTCAAACTGTTCTAACGAATAAGCGCAATCAGGTAAGCCAGAGCAGTTAAAACTGAAAGACTGCTTAAAAATAAAATTTGTTGTCTTTAAGGCTTCAAGAACTAATGGTTCGTTACCATCTGCAAATGTCATCAGGACAAATATATTGTCTTTAGCATCCCTGCCAAATAGAGATAGGATAGAGTCAAGAATATACTGATGTGTGTTCGTCAGACTTGCCAGAGCTGCTTTTGTTACAAAGCAAACTGCATCGATATTATCAATGCCTTGATCTCCAGGTGTCATGAAGAATGCACGGATTTGATCCACAATCTTCTTGTCTTCATCGATTCCTCGAGTGTCACAAAATTCTGGGGTATCGATAATATTCAAATTGTATTTAAGCCGATTTCCGTGCTGGTAATTTACCTCATACCACGTAATGCAATTTGTTCTCTGGTTTGCCTACAAAACAAAATAAAGACTATTTCGTCGTTTATTAATTATGTATTTATTCATTTGGCAAATAATATAAAAATGGCAAGAAATCTCATTCCTTTTTATGAATTATGTGATCGTAAAATTTGTTGTGCTGTGATGCTGAGAACATCGAATTGCATCATTATTGCTGTATCAAAAACACGTATATGTTTGCTACATTACTATCATAACTAACCAAACCTTCATGCCAAAAGGAACAATAGGTTTATATTAAATGAGAAATCTACATTAGTCTGTGAATAAGTCCATATGCTGGACATCAACCAATTGACTTCATTTAAGTCAGTACAGTATTATGTATAAATTTTCCTTTATTTCATATAAATCTATTAGAAGAAACAACAATAGTAGTAGAATAAAGCAGCTGTTTGATAAGAGGAGAAGGCTTTAAAATATATAGAACATTATCTTAAACTTCACACCACAATATACCACCGCTGCCTGTTATTACATATAACTTGTCAAACATTCCCACTTTTTTAGCGGCGAGATATGGAAGACTGACTAGAGAAAATAGCGGCTGGCTGAATAACGTTCAGAAAACGGAAATCAATGAAAATTCCGATATATATATATATATATATATATATATATATATATATATATATATATATATATATATATATATATATATATATATACAATTCCCTACTACACTTATTTTGCTATAATTTCCTTATCATCCACCTATAAAATACTAGTTGTTTTTATAAGTCGCGCAAATCTTGAAATGAAGAGAAAAGGGTAGGAATATACTCATTAAATACACTCATGCTATTTGTCAAGCCACCGACGATGCTGACAATTAAGAACGCCATTGGTTGGACGTTTATCCGTGTGTTCCTCGACCACCTAATTTCCTGCTTAGTTTGAAATCAGAAGACAAACCGAACGTTGAATGGATCTGAATAACAATTACTTGTATCCGATCGTTAAAGTTCTCCAAAAGGATGGCATCAATCCAGTGGTCAATTCCAGAGTAGTTCTTATTATAAATTGTGTGTATTTATCGTTCATATATGTGGATTTGTACTTCAACATCAGAATTGTCATCAGCAACATGGATGCTTTCCTTTAATGAGCTTACCTAGACATACGGAAAAGAGACAAACAACTTTCATCTAAATGCTTATGTAGTTTAAAAACCTGACACCGTTAATGCTTTAACGATATAAAGTTGACAGAACCTGTAAAACCTCGTAATCTTGGGTGTAGCCACCGCCAAATATGTAGTTTATATATCATGTATCGTTTACACATGGACATGCAGCTGCGCGACAAGTATTTTGTTGAATGGCGGGGGTAATAGTCAAAGATTGATCCGAACGAGTATCATGTTCCGTTTGATGACTGATGCTAAGGAATTCCAAACTATTATCTACTTGCGCCATTAGCGAATCTTAAATTAACTGGTAAAACATATCAGTAAAATTCTCACTATAAGCACAGAGGGAACTAATGACAAGAATGACTTACAGCTCCGACATTAAATATCTTCACGATAGAAGTCAACTAAGTCAGACTGACGTGGTTTACCAGAACTATGGAGCCTGCATGTGCCCTGAAAAATTACTTAAAACCTTATTTGACTCTGATGGAAGCTACACAACATTGTAGAACAAATTTGCCCAAGGTATTTCATACATTATTTATGTAAAGGATATGTTTTGTAGGAATTTGATCTCTAAACCAAAGGAGCGACGATATACATTTCAAGTTTATAAATCAGACCAACTTCAGATTGCACTGGCCCTCATGAACAAGTTGAACGTGATCTGTTATGAAAAATTTGATAATACACAGGAAATCAAAAGTCAGAAGGGATTCAAGAATTACAACTAAACAAAAAACACGAAGCCATGGACATAAGCAAACGGATGATATTTTCCATCTGCGACAGCAGTCATCCATCTCATGTGGCGAAAATGAAAAAGAGAAAAAAGTCACGATATTACAGTCGCCTGAACAATAACAAGACTTCGACATATTTTCCAAGAATGTGGGCTGAAACAATTACATGTCTTAACAGAGGAACTTGTCATAGTTGTCAAATTGATCATCCTAGTCAAGAGCAACACTAACAATTTGTGGTGATGCGTCAAGTAGAAAAGTTGAATGCGTATCTGGAAGAAGACTTGAATCTTATAAGAATAAATGTTTGAAAAAAAGTGGTTTAAAGAATTGAGCTATCCATTTCCTAATTCCACTGACTTCATTGCATCATTGTGGACAAATGTCATTCAAACTCGCTCCATCTTTCTCTTCACCGACTCACTTGACTTGTCTTTCTAAAGCAAAAGTCAAGTTTGACGTCGTTGCTTACGATTAATACCTGTGACCTTCGTTATATTCTGGTTCACAGTTCGTACACAGCTCTTTTGAATCCAATAGCCTGTGGTAAAATTGAACGTCCTCATGAAAACCTTAGAGACAATCAAACATATGGTATCGGAACGAACGACAGTCATCGTCATCGTACGAGAACCCACTAAGCAGCCGTTTACTTTCTCATCAACCACATCATGGAATATGTTGATTTCTTTCCATTACGTTCTATCCAAGACGAAATAACTGACATTACCTAAGGAAATGCTGTATAAACTCAATGTAGTAATATGAGATTACAAGAATCAAAGTCGCTTCTGTTTGTGACCTTATTGTGTTAATTTTCTTTATGAACGCCATATTATATTATCATTAGAACATGCATTGTTTTGTTTTGGACATGATTTCCCTAGCAACAAACGGGTACCCGGGTGGCCGAGTGGTCTATCTGTGTGGGTTCAAGTCTCGGGCTCGACCAATGTATGTACGCGAGGAAGCTTACTAGCTGCTTTTCGTCGGTCAGTGGTTCTTCTCGGGGTTTCAATCAAGTATACTGGAAGCCATGAATAGTCTAGTAGTGTGCTTAGAAATGGTGTTAAATCATATAACAACAACTCTAGCAATGATGCAAAATAGAAATGTAATTAATTGTTGTTCTGTATATAACTTGCTTTATATATGTGTCTATCGATTGCTACATAACCTAGTTCTTGGTTACTGTAAATCTAGTCTTACTCCACAACGTTGTCAAACTGTAAAATTCAATCATTTGTATCCTTTACTTAGGTAGTATCAGTTTTACATGAAGAGAAAGGGGCTAGCCTCAATCATTCATTTTCACTATTTCCTTCTTCCAGCACCCTTAAATAAGACATGTGTTGTTATTATAAGTATGTTTATGTGCATAGTACGATTATGTGTATTCCATTACAATTTTCTTCTAACACTACCACGTTATACAGGTTATACAAATAGTTGGACATTTTAGTTTTGTTTATAAGGATATCATTTAAAGTTATAAATATACAGGGTTAGGAAGCTAAATGTTAGTTTTTTTATAAAGGTTATACTTCTTTATCATTCCTCTTCTATATCACGGTCATAATGTTGTTTTTCTACTGACTAGATATTCTGACATGATTTTCTTAAACCAATGTATATTTTAATATTTCTGTTATCATAATAATGATAAGGCCACCATATTGACTTAAATTCTTAATATTTTTCCCAATTTCAGCAGCTGTAGCTACCTATATAATAATTGTGCAATAGATTTTCCCACCAAAACAAAGCAATACTACAAATATTGTAAATCAACACAGCAAATGCAATGCTAAATAACATAATATTTCCTGCTTGTAGTTTTTACATGAAAATGCAGGACAACATCATTTTAAGACTGTAGTTACATAGAATTGTGCTGTGAGTATTAAAATAAATAAATATGAACGCGATTGATGACAGGCTTTTTTAATCGCATGTGAAATATTTACTTTTAATTGAAAGTTCTAAAATTTAAAGTGCTTCTGATATTTATAGAAGTAAAATGCCCTTGATTTAGAGAATATACGGTGCCAGAAACATTAAGCAGAGAGTTAGTAGAAGGTATGTAATTCATACAAGAACCATTGTTGCTGAAGAACGGAAGATTAGATGTTCCAAGAAACACATTTTGGCATTTTTTGATTGCTTTAAAGGTTGAATCCCTGTCCCGAATCATCAACACTTTGATACCTTACCAAAATTGTTCGAAGTATCGAGGCTGCACTTGATATTGTTTTCGTTACCTGATCTTTATCCATCAGATGTTGTATGGTGAAGCGCCAACTATCGTCCAAATCAACGCCTAAGATATAATTTAGCATCCCATCTACCATGGCAAGTTTTCCAACTCCATTTGTACCAAAGAGCAAAATTGTCTTTTTACTGAGGCTATCAGGACGTGGTCCCCCTGTAAGGTAGTGCAACACAGAAATTTCTTAATATCTATATGAGGATTTTTAATACTAGGCTGCATGCAAAGGTTCCATATTTAATTTTTAAAATATGCAAAATATAACCAGATTAGTTATCTAAGAAGAGTACAAACTAACTTTTTGTACATTTTTCGATTCTAAAATTCTAAAATTTCGGCATTTTTTTATTGTTCCGTGAATGTGTTAAATGTGTTAATTCTTTTACAGAAAGCGTCTTTCAAAATTTTTGTCATAGGATCGGAAATTTTTCTCAGTCAACATTTGGAAGCTAACTCATATACGACGGAGGGAATAAAACTCTAAAATTTGTTTTAATTTCTATTGGAAGTTATAATATTGTACACATTAGCAAAATATGCATTGAATCTAGACATTGCAAAAACTTACCAAAAACAAACTTCCTGGTTTGTGTTTCGTTATTGAATGATTCAGGGAAAATCTTGTAAATCGCCGGCTTTCCGTCTCTTAGTTTCACGGCTTTGGATAGGTATTTTTGTTTCGATGTAATTTCAAGGGACTGTGGGATGGTCGCTTGGATTGAACGTATATGGGCTTGTTGCTTTGAACGAATCCTGGCAACCACAAGTTTTTCATTAGAATCTGAAAATATAGTTTCCCAGTTTACTGGTTTGTAAATACTAATTGCATGAAAAAGCTGTTTATTAATATTATTCAATAAAAGGAAAGAACAATCTACATCTTAGATCCTTTAAAGTAAGCAAAAGTTTCTAAAGTATATATTTATCAGAGTTAGAAACTGATGGGTTCCTAGTATATATATATATATATATATATATATATATATATATATATATATATATATATATATATATATATATATATATATATATATATATATGCTAGTCCAGAAACCTAGATCGATTTCATCCTTGGCAGTATTTGCCGATCAGCTCTTTGTTTGGATGCAGCTGAAATTAGCTGTTCCAATCAGACACCTAGTTACAATTATCTTGAAAGGTAGTTGTAAAATCATTGCAGCCTGGTATACCACGACTTAAACCTCGTGCAAATCGCTCCACTTTAACTTTTCATTCACATTGTTTCATTGGCGTGGCGATATTAAACTCCTGCAATGTGAAATAACGCTTACTCAGATCGTGCCACTTGATTATGCTTCCCATTCACAATAGATTTGAGGCTAACGTTATTTTGGTTAGCTACAACTTTCAATGGTCGATGTGAACGAAGCTGACCAACAATCCTTGCCAGTGAGCATAAAGTTCCCGCTGATACATTGAAGTAGTGACCCTCGGAGGAATAAGTTTATCACTCTTTATGTAATTTTCGTATAGTGTTACGCATGTTTGACTGCCATTTGTTACATGCAAAGGACACACTAGAGTTATATAATTTGTTATTTATCCATGGTTACAACAAATATTATGATTAAATTGATTTAGCCTTTAGTTTAAAACCTGCGAATTAATTAATACCTACACACGACGCATCGCTAAAATCCCATGTGTATGCTTCTATATATGACATCTAATTGCCTTATTTGGGGATATTACATGCACTATTTGTCTATAAATTTTAGAGAGAGAGAGAGAGAGAGAGAGAGAGAGAGAGAGAGAGAGAGAGAGAGAGAGAGAGAGAGAGAGAGAGAGAGAGAGAGAGAGAGAGGGAGGGAGGGAGGGAGGGAGAGAGAGAGAGAGAGAGAGAGAAAGAGAAAGAGAGAGAGAGAAAGAGAGAGAGAGTTAAACAATTCTTGAGTTCTTGAGTTCCTTACCGTCTGGAAGCCCCTGGAAAAATGTTTGCTCAGTGCTCTTTACTATCTGATACATCTCCATCAAATTGCCAACTTCTTCTGCTGTCACGGCTCCTGATAAAGAAATATCTGATATTTCGACCAAAATGGCATTTTCGCACCAGGCCATGACCACACCCTTGAAAACAATCTCTCGTTCTGGTTCTAAAGGACATTTTTTCAGATTTTCAATATCGGTTGTTATTTTGTCCTGGAAGCAATCACCACAGTGGGACGCAAGTCTAGAAAGCGCACATTCGACTGTGCTCCATAAGTCATTAAATTTAGTTTCAGGAATAGATGTCTTTGCAATATGTCCTATGTACTCGTTTCTGCATGATCGTAATCGCATAAGATCGGCACCTACAGACAAGTCCGACTCAACAGTTTCTCGGTACCAATCTAAATCTGGTGGACATATATGACACAAGTTTATCAATAAGACAATCAATTGAGTTAAGTCCAATTTGTGAACATCTGGAAGATCATCCGTGGGAAATAATTTGGATAATTTATAGTAATTTCGATCCACATCATCTATTGATTTTAATAGCTTTGACTTTTGCTGCTGAAAAAAATCTCTAACTTGATAATCTATTAAGGAATGGTGATCTCTAATATTCGTGCACCACAATGGGATTAACCCCTTGAAATCCAATCCAAGCTCTTCAAACTCTTTTATCTGTCCCAGCCATTTCTTAAACATAACTTGTAAATCATCTTTCCAAAACCGATCAATCTCTTGTATGTCGTTCTTACACAGATCATGTAGTGTCGGCAATTCATTAGAAATATTTTCGAGGAAATATTGCATAATATGTTTGTAGTCATTGTTCGAATGTGCTGCCTCAAATGAAGCTACGAGTGTCTGAAGTTCTACTATCCATGAATGTAAACATTTTTGTGATTCCTGACTCCAGGTATTCAGCATTATGTCTATATCATTTTGACTGGTTTTGACAAAGTTTTCAATATCGTGTTTCATTGGATTATTCAACTGCTCCAAGTTTTTTTGACAGGAATGTATACAAGCATCATGGCTGTTTTTAATTTGGCATTGGAGATCCTGTTGGTACTTGTTTACAAGTTCAAAGAATCTTGCCGTCCAGTGCTTCAGAACATCACACAATGAAGTCAGATTACAAATTTCATTTTCTAGTTTGCTTCCCAACCTTTGCATTTTAGTATTGCGAAAGAATGTAAATGAATTCATTTTGTTTTTAATATCGGCATCCCAGCTCCTAATCATAAGAAGCTGCCGTGGGAATGTTAATTTCTTCTTTTTTTGTTTTATGAAAGACTTCAGAAGATTGTGTAATTCTACCATGCTGACATTATCATCTTTAAGATTAACTTCGGCAAATAGATTCATCCACAAGATTCTTACACGACTTAGTTCATAAGACAGCTCTTTCATTTTCTGTACCCAAACTGAACTGTACCGATCGAAGCACGATGTCTGAACCTGTAGGCTAAAATATGTTCGAAGAACATCTGACCCTATATCTATCAAGAGCTTTGCATAGCGAAACCAGTTACAGCTTTCTTTATCCATTTTCTACTGAATCTGCAGCTACGTTCCTAAATGAAGTCTTTATGATGTGTAAAGAAACATGTTCTGATTATAATGTTTTGTCTTGTCAGATTAGTACATAGCATAACCAAGTGAACCATATTGAGAACAATGTCATTGCACAGATCTGTCTTGCAGTTTAAATTTAAAAAAAAACAGAAATATGCACTTTGTTCATCAATATTTGTGGTCAGATGCAATTTGTATCTTTCCACGAATAGAATATAATTAAGAAGCAACCTTCGTTATTTGGCGGAAGTCTTGAAGGTAATACTTTTATTGATCCATAGAATGTTGTGCATGTATATTTTACATCAGGGACATTATTTCTTTGGTTCGTACAAGGTCATTCCCAACATATACGTCTCACTAAAGAGTTTCTGTATTTGTAAATACTCGAAGGGACACATTATGCTGACATTTCTCATGAACCGATATATACGAGTTTTGTTCTACTTATCATATTTATTGAGAACGTAAAGCTATTTTAATCACTCAAACGTTACATTGATAATGTATCCGGTGAACTAATAAAAACGTTGGTTTTAAGTAGTGTTGAATAAATGGTTATTTCCGTAATCCCACAGTGATTATGTCCACTTATCCAGTATTCCTGAAAAGAAAAAAAAACGTTTCCGTGACATTATAAGACCGAGTATACAAAAATGTTCGTGCATTTCTAACCAAACTGTTGCTTCTTAGACAACGTAAACTTTGAGTTGTTATTACTACTATACGATTTGGCTGACGTGTGATTACATTAAGGTTCGAGACTACAGCGCAGCCTTTTTTGTCGCTATTACATTTTATTAAAAAAAACAAAATGTTGACGTAAATACCTTTACTTGAAGCATTTAGGTTTTCGTACTACTACTCTTATCAAATATTGATTGTTCAATGTCAAAATGTTGCGCCTAAATGTGAACATGATTTAGTATTAGAAATATTTGGAAAAAACAAAAAGCGATATTGTTGTCAATTTAAGTATTCAGGAATTACATGATACTCGTGAGGGATAGTATATAGATATAGATCTTTCTATGATTGATGATAACTTATTTTCACTTTAAAATGAATTATTAATTATTCAACATTTTTCTATTCAACAAAGACTAATGCATAATATCCTGAAGGGCAAGGATCAATCACCATGGATTATTGAATCATCGTAATATAACATACATAATCAGTCTAATATAACAAACATATACTTATTGATGATATTTGCCATTACATTTCTGTCCAGTCGAGTTACAGAATATACAAAATACATGTCCCTTCTAAACAAACTCTGCACTGTCCATTTTCTATTAGATTGTGGATGGAAATATTATCACTGAACACCATAATATGTAAAACCCTATCTGAACAGAGTTTAACAAAATCCCTTTGCAAAAAATCTTTTATATTTCATTTTTTTATATAAATTATCTAATATAAACAATATTTGTTATTATTGTATCGATCACTTACTAAACTATTTTCCGAAAGTAAACATTATTCCGGAACATTACGTTTGCTGCTATTGTGAGGTAAAATAATTTTCACTTCTTGTAAGTTGAAATCAATGTAGTTTCTACCTTTATCACTAGGAAATGAGTACCATAACTGTTGAAACTAGTCGGTAAATTAATCATGTGTATCACTTCAGAAATTGTAATTCATTTCCATATATACAATCTTCTAAAACCTAATGCGTAAATCATAGCGCTAGCTTTTGTTTATCAATACAATTCTCGATTCATTTTATGTAGAGGCTTCTCGTACAACATAACTACCAATAAGGGTGTCTGGTGGAAAAAGAGCAGAGGGATAATTAAACTGAGGCTGTCCAATTTGTAATTTCGGTCATAAGAGTTTCATGTCATGCTTTACTGAGTTAACCATGATATTTAATGAGGTATGTTAAAAGCAATTTATATTACTATTTAAGATCTGTAATAAATATTTGTCATTGTAAACGTAATATAAATTACTGTGAAAGATATGTTAAAATATCCTTTGTGTTAGATCTTTAAGAAGAATATATATTAATTAGCTTTTGGAAATATCTTAGATTAGCAACGAGTTGAGTACGGCAAACATTTTGAAAAAAGCTTAAAGTCATTTTTTAATATTTTACAAGAAACGATAAAGGCGCTAATGTTTAGTGCACATGAATTCTGCAATAATGATGACGATGGCGATGGCGATGGCGATGGCGATGCTGACTACAGCGAGGTCTTTGAAACAGCATTTAAATTTAATGGATTGACTTATGAAAATCACATGCATTTTATTTATGCACCTACACGTAAATATGACATATAATGTGGGTTCAATTTACCGTTTGTCGAAGATGAGTTACCCATATTAGATTCAAGGTGGGTCGTGCCAGGTGAACTATTAGATTTGTAATAACGATGGAGTCGTTATTAGGGTTACTGCCTTCATCGCAAAACGTGCCTTCATCGGCACGTTTAACACATTTTTGGCAATATCTTGACGGCAAAATGGAAGCTAAATGTGTTTCTGAATGGCATATAGTGGCTAGATGAGACAGTTATTGCGGGTTATAGTTATCTAATAATGTGCTAAAAATGAATATAAAAAAGAATAAAGAACCAAATATATCACAAATATTTTGAATTTGTCAAATCCAGATACCAACCGTTTTACTGCTTCTGTTATATTTTTTGTTGATAATGTCCCATCTACATTAATTCATCTGAGACAAAAAAAAATCGATTGTTTTTAAAAAGGACGCACTTGTGCGTGTAACAGGTTTTGGGCGATGACGAGGACGATCATTTCAGACATCATTCTGAGGTTTAATAGGTATAATTTTAAATGAAAAGGGTGATAGGCCTCGAAAATACACAATCGCTGAAAAATTATATATTATATATTATAAAAATTAAATAAAAAGTATATATTATATATTATTTCTTTGTATTGTCACAGTTGCATAGTTGTGGCAGTAAAAATAGGTAATTGGGTAGATGTGCGTATATGTGATCAAGATCAAGGTCGACCTGTGGAACAATTACACTACGCTATTATATTATTAATAGAATAAGTATGAAAGACCTTCAACGTCACGTCCATGAACAAGTAATCAAAGCGGACAAATGATTGCGAGATGAAATCACCGAGTGAACCGCATTGATCATACAATGTTTGGTAGTAAATGTTACATGCGAGGTCGCCAACTGTTTGTATCGGCGTTGATGAAATTATGGCAACAACAACCATCATAGGTGTACCAATAGGGACTATATCGATAGTAACCGGTTCTCTAATGGTGGTGCTAGCAAATTAGTTTTGATGCGGTTGCTTTGCTAAAACGTGTCTATTCAGAGCTTGCAATTTATAATTAGCAAACAGTATTTATTGGCTATAAAGGATAAAATAATTAGCATATATGAGTTAGGGAATGTATTAGCTGAAATGGTAGCATGAAAAGGGTGGTTTTGTTTTGTTGGTTAGTAGCATAGTTAGCCGACTTCTATCGCCCACGGCAGTTTTATTGTTTTGTTGCACAGGGGTTGCTTTTACTTCAATTGATTTTAAACCCGTGGGTTGCACAAACACAGTAGGACAGGTTATGAATTAGGATAATGTAATCACAGTCGTAATGACCTCATGTCTAGCAATAACCCCAAGTGGGCAGTATTTAAACCCTACGGGCAAATTTAGTTACATGGTTACAGCTTGATAGAAAATCACTCATGTATATAAATATATGGGTCGATGAAATGCCATCGCCTTAGAAGTAGAAATCGAAGTACATTTATATTCTTGATTTCAGTAAGTAAGACTACCGTTCTATAATACATGGAAAATAGGCTGCACTGTTGGATTGAACTTCCTATAATATTACGCACAAGTAGAGGTTTTTGTCTAGTCAATAAACTGTATATAAACTGTAGACTCGAAGATGAAATTAAGCTATAGATGTTTATTAAGATGAAATGGCACACCAATGGTGATCTTAACACTGACTTTCTACCAATGTCTTGGTAAATTGTTTAAAACAATGCATTGTGTTCGTCATGACCTAATAGCAAATCATTTCTGAAATATTGGTTACAATAAAATATTCTATATCCAAATCGCCTTCATATCTACCTGCCTCACTGTTAATAGTAAGTACATGACTCTAACATCTAAATATGGAAAAGTCAAAAGGAATGTAGGAAGTGATGCTCTGCATCGATATTTTTCAACATTTTATACTGACTCGTATTCTTTATAACAAACATATTTTGTTAACTTATTATACTTTTGATGCCTGAATTTGACACATACAATATTTTAAATGTATGAAAAAGTTAATGCATATAATCGTGATTATTTTATTGCTAGGTATTTTATCTTTCAGCTTTTTTTTGTACACATTGACATGAGCAGACCAACATTTTGCAAGATGTAAGGTTATAAGGTATGCTTTAGCGTAAGCATCACAATGTGTACACTCGTTTTTTTTTCTCTGTTTGTCCCTAAGCAATATTAATGCACGCAATGTCCATTTATTGCAAGAAGTAACCTGGCCTATTAACCTTTATGAGAGTAATGATATAAAGCTTTAACTTATATAATTATATAAATAAATTGTAAAAAAATGGGTTGAACCAAGTGAGATAATGTAAAATGAAATTATGCTGATACACCTTTTACCTGTTTAAAAATTAAAAATTTTCTCATGATGTACATATTGCCAGAACATTTCAGTTCTTGGGAGCGAAAGAACATATCCATTTCCATCTTTTACTATATTTTTAACAAATATATATATATATATATATATATATATATATATATATATATATATATATATATATATATATATATATATATATATATTTATATATATAGATACAGGCAGAAAATGTTGCTTACTTTCTCCTCACCCTCTCTACCAATCGCGAACCAGTTTATTTATTTTTATACAAGGAGCATACGATGTAGATGAAATATATGCCTGTATTAAAAAGTAAGTAAAGCTGCAGGTTAACATTTGTAACCGATGCTCTGTGAATAACTTTAGATATATTTTTATATATTATTGCGGTTTAACAATAAGTGATGAACGAGAGAGGCACCAGTGACAGCGCTAATAATCATAACTCTGTTTTGATTGAAATTGAGTTGCGTTTCCCTCGTCGCTAAAATAATAATTAAAATGTTAATATAAGTTTAATAAGAAAGAGGGTAAGACATGTGTTTAAATAATATAATTTTAATATTTTTTAATACTATAGTTTCTTTAAAATTTACCCTGGCCATTGTTTTCTAATATTGTCAAGCACACGAGATGGGCTTATGAATGCACAAGTAATTCTTTTCTGGTGTTTCGACTTATATTAATTTCTAGTATTCTGACTTAAATTTATTACGAAAATTTGATGCAATTTAGCAGTGAAAAGTGAATATACATTAAACTCTTTGAGAATATAAAGATAAGCTACATTATTTCCCCAGTCAGGTTGTTTCTTAAAGCGTAATTTCTGCAAAGTTGGTATTTTGTTTTCTTTTCGTTGGCTTATTTATTTATACCACAAATGTCGTAACTTTACCATATCAATTTAACTTTGTAAAATTTCAAAGAGCTCAATGGTAAAGGCTGCACCAATGTAGGTTTATAAAGGAAATGCTGGAATGTGCGCGACAAAAAATATCGTACAATCTTAATTGTGAACTATGGCCCAGATCTCCGTATACATACCAACCATATTACTGTCTTTTTAAAATACTTGCTGCACCAAGCACACAAATACAGACACACAAACGCAAATAGTTGCAAAGGCAAAGGATATGAACAGTTTCAAACGTATCTACTAGACATTTCTTTGCAAGTATGGAACCTATTGAGTAAGCCAAACACAGTTAAAGTTCACGATTTCAGAAACACCTGTATAATATTTTACTGTATGCAGTACCTAAGTTACTAAAATGAATTGATATCCAAACACTTTCGTCATTACTCATTGCGTTTTATAATGCAACTTAATGATGCAAACAGACATACTTAATTTTTTAAAAAAAAATATTTTTCTGGCATCAGTCCAGTCAAATTATCTCAAACTAATTGCACCAAAATCGGACTAGTCAGCTAACAGCATAGAATCTATTTCTCAGATTGTATCGCCTAATAAAATGTAAAGCGAAGCCTAGAAAGCTTCAAACGGAGGAAGATCCTTTATTTATCGGTTATAATGTATATTAAATAATAATTATGGTGTGTACCATTTTGCCTTTCATAACATTCTTGACCAAGTATGCGATGTCTTCAAGTTGAAAATCAAAAATGTTGATTTTAATCTTTGCATTATTTATCTTTGAAAACGTTTACATTTTTTAACTGAATACGAGTTAGGTGTTTTTGTTTGAAATGTTCAAGTATACAATGTCCTTGATTTAGCCTTTATATTTCATATCAACTACGGCAAGAAAGGAGTGGAGTGGATTTCTCTTAAAAACGTCACAAAATATAATGAAAGAGACTAAAAACAATGATACATATATTTATTTAACTGAAGGTACAACGTATTATAGTAAAATTAGTTGAAATCTGGATATAAAGACAAATGTCGGTATTTTTGTGAATTGAAATAATAAAGTGTGGTTGCTTTTTAGGCTTTTGTCACCCTAACTATAAAATTATATAACAGATTGATTTATAATTTTATAGGTCTATCCTTCAGTTATTATTTACATATATACTTCAGCTTTCTAATGATACCATGTACTTTTATTGAATTCTGATTAGAATGATGGAACATCTTAAAAGCTAGAAACAGGCGACTGCTTAATCTTCATAATTATGATAATGAGATGAACGGGCACAATACTAAACATATTTACTTTCCTTCCACCACTTTTGTAGTGTTGGATATATTAATTTTATGTTGCTAGATTCATAAGTACTAAATCATATGTCCCCTTCCCTATTAAAAATTATTTGTTTCCCCATTAGTTTTAGGTTGACCAATATTTTAGGTTGATGGATTGGACTCCTGGAAAATAAACAGCTAATTCGAATTCGAATCCGGATCGATTCTGGAAGGGCCAGTATTTCTCAAATAATCCTCAAGTAATATTGTAACGTGCACATGTGTGTAGGGAAAGACAGATAGACATACAGATAGACAGACATGTTGAGAATTACTTGCCATTCAAAGATGACGTCCGGTCTGTTTCCTCCTATTGCGGATTTCTTCAGAATGCTTCCCAGATCTAACTTCGTCGGGTATTTGTCTGAGCTTTATATTAACTCCAACTTTGTATCTTGGCAACGACAGTGACAACGTTTGCAGACTATAATTGTATTACCATATTTGGTAATAATAAGGATGCGCAAAGAGGACTATAGTTCGCAAGTTTATGCGACCGCATTTGGACACAATCACTAGACACCAGCGTTTTTTTTTAAATTGTGATGTATCTGTTCATAAGAACGTAAATATAATAAGATTGAATACGTGACTAATGCTCATCCCAAATTACGTGATTTTAAATCCGATTAAAATATGAACACAAGCATGTTCTAATATTTATCTTCTGTTCACATAGGTAGTGAAATGAAATTGATTTAAAATGTATACAAATGTCAATTCCAATTAGATGTAGATAAAGTGCTTCAAAATGTCCACATATGGTAATTTGATTCGCTGATTATCTGCAAGGATATTTATTAAACTAGGCACCGTGAGTCAAAAAAATATTTTTCTCACGTGAGCTCTGCTTTTAGTGTGCAATATGTGTCCCAGTTACAATGCTGCATGACGATAGAATAATAATTACTAGCGACGCGTTAAAAAATGATCAATACTTTTGGTGTAGAGGAAAAAATGAATATACCAGCTATGGTTTCTAACCGACTTAATGCTACGTTTAAACTTTTTATTATATACGCATGCATGCACACACGCACATACACACACATACTTACTGCTACGATTCAATTATCTTGAAATAAGAAAAAGACAAGGTATACAAATAATTTTATCTTTAGAATACAGAGTGAAAATTCAAAAGGAGCTTACAGTGTAGCGAATTAAATCCCAGGTGGTACTAAAATATTTATCAAAAGAAAAACAAGTATTCAGAAAGAAATGCATTCGTATTTCAAATAAGTTCTAATTTTGAATGTGATGATGTGTCAGTAACCACGAATATGTTAATGTACCAACCGGTTAGCTGTATCACAATAATATAGTTCACAATGTTCTTGAATCAATTCACAATAATTCCAAAAAAGCGTTTTAGTGCTAAAATTAAATGAGTACTTTGTAATTCCAATTACTAATTTAAATAATTTTGTACCACTTAAATGATAATTGATCACTAATAAGAGAGAGAATCCACAAGGCAGATGTTAAGATATGAATAAATAAATAAATAATACTGATGTAAACAACCCTTGTATAAAAACTTGAGACAAAATAAGAATAAATGGGTCAAAAGTTAATTTCCAGAACATTCTGAGTTGAAACAATGTTATTTAATTTACTTAAATTACATACATACATACATACATACATACATACATACATACATACATACATACATACATACATACATACATACATACATACATACATACATACATACATACATACATACATACATACATACATACATACATACATACATACATACAAACAATAAGCATTACAGTGAACTGCATTGGATACTTGTATTGTATCTATCTGTCAACCATCTGGATTGTTTTTAAAATGATGTGGCAAGTAGAATGAAAGAAGAGCGTATATCTTAGAGGAATAGTGGTTTAAAAGACCTTGAAAGTTGTATTAATCCAACTCCGTTTTAATCAAAGCTACAATGCATCTAAGGTTTGTTATTTTGCTGTTCAGTTTGAGTTGCTCAAGAGGCCATTTATTGAGGTATGCAATATCCCCTGTCATCTTTTAGCAAGGTAGAACCAAAAAGTCAATCATTCTCATCATAATATTCCGATATAAGTACTCAAAACTAAGTTTGATGCAATATTTTAATTGCATGAACTTGTTGATCTGAAGTAAAACAACAAAACCAAAGAATTAATTTCAATGCTAAATCTAAAAGTAAATCACGGTTGAACCATACAACGTGAACTATTTTTCTAGTTGCACTGATTATCAAATTACTTATATAGTTTTACAAAACTTGTTAGCTTTGCTTCTTCTTATATGTTACTTAGTTTAAGACCATATAATCGTACAAGTTGCTTAAAGTTGCAGTATAAGAAATGGATATTGGGGCGAAGCGTGCATTGGCTCGAAAAAAAGAATTGCGTCATATTATTTCGTTTACCTTCCTCCTTTATTGGTCGGAAATTCTTTGTTGAGTTATAATTCCACGAACCTGAAAAATAGTAATTAACTCTATTGCCCATGGTTAAGCAGCACACTTTCTCACATTTTGCTTTCAAGGTTTAGGGGGGGGTATATCTGGCTAGTGAAAAAAGCTACATCATATTGAAAGACCATTTTGGCGTCAGTTTAAATAAAAGTCTAACCCAGATTAATATTTATTTTAATGAACGTGTGTTCCTACAAGATATGCAAAAATATAAAAATGTTAAAAAGAAAAACCCATTTTAAGAATTAAAATATCCCACATATATCTGGGTCGCTCTCCACTGAAGGTAGAGTAAAGATGGCGTTTTTATGTATTGACTGAGTGGTGCAAAATTGCATCTTCCTTTGTAGCTACCAAACATGTTGCATTTACCGCAGTCGTAGAAATTTGGACACAAAACCAAGACAAAACTCTTTGAAGCCTACTGACTGGGCATGATGATCATGGATATTTGCTTCATATAAGCATAGTCTTTATTGATAAAAAGTACATACATTATACATATACTAGAGACATACACATATTACTCTTTACGCTTTATTTTCTCATTTATAGATTACATTTTGATAATGAAAACATATCCAGCATATGCATTAGTTCTACGATATAAAACTGGATCATATGATTTATGCATACACTGAAATCTTACATTTAATGTGCACACCCTGGGCTACTTCCTTTACCATTATTCAGCAGTAAACGCAGATTTCGTATAAGTTGTGTACACTTTAACCTACGAATATGTTTTAAGTAAGGTATTCAGTTTGATAAACTTCAGTAACTTAAGTGGTTGAAAATTATTACAAGATGCAGCATATGAGACTACAGATATGAAATAATCATAAATATATGATTTTCTTGCAAAGAGTATTTACAATGTATTTCAAATACTATATGCAAGATTTGACCAGGAAAATCATCGATTTGAAGAGGGTTTTTTATCATCATGTTTAAGCTATAAAATTATATAATTATCATGCTGTATTTTCTATTTTGGCCCGTTTCATTCAGAAACCAGGTATATATTCAAACATGTATGGTACGGAATCCAAGCAGCAAAAGGACTTTTGACAACTTAAACACTGCTTAATGCAGCATTGCACGAAATAAAGTAAAGAGCACTCAGCTTCACCATTGCAAATTGACATGACGTATTTTAGTACAATCATTTCCAAATCATGCATCCAGTGTCGCCCTTAGATCAATTTGACTTATTAGTTTCAATATAATATAATACAATACATATTTAAAAGTGTATTTCCAAATGCCGTACTCATAGGTGATCCTTTTCGCAAATCCAGGGGTGGGAGGGCGCCAAAATGGTCCAAATCGGGCCCCTTGCGTGCGTTTTGTCCGTTAGTGCATACATCACTATTAATTCTTCATTAGGCACAGCTTCAACTTTGATAGCATTACTGGTGCTAAATTCGGGTTTGATATTTCTTTTAATTCGTAATTAGATCTTTTATTACATTCTTTTGATCAATTTCGGATGCAATCACACATTTTGACAGGATAATCTTTCAAATGGACACATGCATACACATAAACATGTCTAGAAAATTCATATAAATATTCATAAATTATCAATGTAGAGAATTTGAGAACAGTCGAGTAAAGACAGACATATTCAAATAAATACAGATAAGAAGACATATACAGAATCAAACAAATCATATTATATAAAACGTATCTTTTCCGTTATATCTTAACCTTTCAAATTTAAGTTTTGTCCAGTAACTCATCTATAATTCAAGCTTGAACTGACTAAATTGATCTTCCTTCTAATATAATTTCATCTTTACATTAGTTAAGAGTTTTAAAATAGCAAGTGTATGGGAATTTTCCCACCCTCACCTCTACATGAGTTTGTAATTTCTTTGGCAAAATAGTCTATCCTTCTTAAGAAATCCATCCACATGTGCATCCATAAACAAAACCAGAAACCCCTTCAGTGTTCTAACATTTGTTTTTTTATTTAGAAAACACTCAGTATTCTTTCAGTCCAGAAAAAGAATTAATGAACACAGTGACATTATATTTCCGGTATTTATAGCATATCAGCATCAAATCGTCAAATTTCTTGTGAGCATTTGAAGATTTATCTAAATTTTTATTGTTCGATTGTACCCAAATTGATTGTAAGGTTTAATCACTCTTAGATTAAGATGAAATCAATATCAAACAACATTTTATTACGTTTTGCGAGATATGGTTCATATTGTTAATGTTGTTTCAGGCAAATATATGTTAAAGCTTCATCTTCACATATTGTGATCGTTTCTGAGAGTTTTGATCACCGAATTTTTTACAATCTAAAATCTTTCAAACACTGTAGTCCTTAACCTTTAATGTTTTGAATTTCACTAAAGTTAATGTTATGGTCTTTCTTACATTAGTTGAAAATTATGTACGATGATTAGCTTGTTGTTTTCAATAATAGATTATAACCGAAAGCAGTAGTGTCTGTTAATAATAACATTTTCTAACAAGAATTAGTGGTAGAATGTCCCATCAGTGTGACCATTAGTTTCTGATAACGAGAGAGAAAACTATAATCTTTCGTAGACATAAAATACCTGATTGTATTGTTTTGAAGCTTGTACATTTTTGATAATTGCAACCAACTTTACTGTGAATTTGCAATCTAAAAAGATTTGTGATAAATTAATGGATTAAGCACGATTTTAGCATATATTGCATAGTTACTGACCGTGATTGTCTATGTACACTAACGTGATGTGATGCAAACTGTGAACATTTTACTTGTACATGGATATTCATATAAGGATTTACTGCTGGCAATTTCATAACAATGATAGTAAAAAATACTATGTAGCAGGTTCTAAATGTATTATAAAATATCAACGCATACTGGTAGTCTGTAGTTTTAGTGAATGATTTATTTATCTATCTGTTTTGTTTTTATTTTGTCTAATAATGACGTTATCTGATAGGGTAAGAGAACTTTGTTGTACTGTTTTCTTTCTCTTACCCATAGCTAAGCTCATGGAAGCTGTGGCTTTGGAATAATTCAGCTTTGTTCATCCAAGCTTATTTGAAGTTATACGTGTTTTCTTCGTCCTTGACTTGTGCATTCTCAAATACAAATCCTAACGACGCACGTATCCCCTATTATACATATTATGTTCATAACATTGAATATGTTAATCATATAACCAATGTTTTATTTTAGCTCAAAACCTTGACATTTGTTCGGTATAACTGCGTCAGATATGACCTTCGTGTTAACTGCGTGATCAGCCTATATTTCCATGTATTAGTTACTATATTCAGTTATCGATACTGTATCATTAATCTGAGATAGGAGGGACAACTCGAGTGCAAGACGAAATGTAAACAGGATGTTGGCTATTGACTTTTTGAAGAAGAATGTCGTCTCACGGAGTATAGAAATTTTACACGCATTCCTTCTTCTAAACGTATGTGTCTGTTAAGATGCCTGTAACGTAACGAACAGCTCTTTCCTTAAACGTTTTCCTTGGATTAACGTTAAGAGCTCAGAAATAAGAAAGACATATCTGGCAACATTGTTCACTACAAGCACCTTTCATGGCTTTTATCTTAATAAATATAAGAAATAATTTAGTTTGTAAGAACTGCGCTTGAAATCGGACGTCATTTTGACTGACAAGATAGCTATTACGTTCTCTGTGATTGTCAAGAAAGAGTTACAAATTAAGGCATTATGACAAGCAAATAAAGGCTGACAGTGATCTAGTAACACCACAAGGGCATCTCGAGAAGTTAAGTATATGGTGGTATGATCCAGTTTCGTAAATTTATTAATTTAAGACTATGGTGTGATTTTATCAAATATTATTTTTTATGAATTAACGATATGAAATATATTTTTGAACTAGGTGTTACGGCCTTGAGTTATTCTTGAAATTGATGTGAGACATGTACACTTCAAATAGTTATTCTGCAGTATGTTGAGAAATACCAATAGTCGGCTGGGAAGATTAGCTAGCCTTCACAGCAAACACATGAGTTTGAGGCAAGTTAAAAATCTCAAAAACGGTTTGGATGACAACTATTTTCACTTGCCTCTTTAGTACACAATGTTTTGCAGATTTGTCATTTCAGTTTAAAGTGTTTCCCTACAGTTAGAAATGGTTTTCCGGATTCATCTCAGCACTACCTTCTATTTTAGTAAATATGAATGTTCATTAATTACCAAAGTAATTTATACGTGGCAATGTATTCGGAAAAAAGCCTCCTTAGTTGCCGAAATCGTTCGTATCAGTTTTGTAGCTTAACAACTGAATGAGGTTTGTTTTTGTTTTAAGCTAAGAGAAAATCATATGCGATAAGTACTTAATCAAGCTCAGAAGTCTGAGAACGTTTGATAAGTAACCTTAGAATTCTGTTTTATACATTTGAAATATAGGTGATGCTTTCAAGCCAATCAATCGGGAAGGGTTTTTTTTGTGCTTCATCTCTGTTTGCTATATTCAATTCACATGGTTATTGACTAATAGATTAATAGAGCATGATAAAATATACATATCTTAATTCATTGATGGGAGTACACATATATTCATTAATGGACATGACTCGACAGTTTTCTGTGTCAAATAGATCATAATGGTCTTAAAATTAATTGAGTGCACATGTTACCTTTACTGTTTTCGATTGAAACATAAAACAGGAGGCTTCTTAATTGTATTCTCCGAAAACGAATGTCATGAATTTGTACTACTTTCAACATTGAGATAAAGGCCCAAACGTGTAGTGCATAAGATGCTCTGTCAATAATTATTGCAAAACCTTCTTCATATTTTCTGACTTGTGTGGCAAGCGGAAAATATTTAACTTCCCTGAACATTGTTGAATTTGCATAAGTCTGTTACATTATATATGATGTGTAAAACATTCCACATTGCTTTATATATGTGGCACAGGATTAAATGTATAAACATTTGGCATCACATGTAACAAAGCCCTGCCTTCCTCTCAAGTCTGTCAACTTGAGGTTGGGGATGATGAGGACAAATGCATCTCATATTCCCTAAGGATATAATTTGATACTAACCGAATCACAAATCGCTGTGTCATCTTATATCACATGCCTAGGCCGAACGGACTGTATAGCTAGCACTTTAAAGACAAATCCATGCTAGTATATTACAATGCAATGTTTAGTGCTTGTTCGCACCTGTTGTCTTAGTAGGAAGTTGACTGGTTAAGCAATTTTATATTTGTGAAATAATATCATCCAGTCTTGCCTGTCAAGTAAATGGATGCTCACGTATCTTCACTGCAACTTGTCCCTGACGTGAGAAAGTTAGTTTTGTGAAACAGAATGAAGCAAATATGTCATAATATTGCTATTAACGAGTTATTTCATCCCATTCTGAGCAGACGTTGGTCCGATGGTGACAATACCTCTTCAAAGTTTACGTCTCATAACAACTGGAGCGCCAGGGAGTGTGATCGGACAACATGTGGGCCTCTTCCCCCACCTTTACTAATGCAAAAAACCCAAACAATTATACTTCTTTCTAAAAGTCTATTCCTACCCCTTAACCCATACCACCTACATAAATACTAAGTGTGTGTGTGTGTGTAAAAGTATATTCTTTTCAGCAGACACACAAGAGCTGCAAGAGACAGCCCATTTCTTTTGCCACCTGGATGTCTAGAGCGTTTATATTTTTATATCGTTATGAAGAATTCCGCTGTCAGTTGCATCCTTAATCGAAACTGAACGTTACAGCTTCTGTTTTATTAGTGCAACTGTTTTGATGCAAAATTCCTGTATAGAAAATTACTGTAAAATTTATTACAGAAACATAGAAGGAGGACCTTTTCCTACACCATATTGTTTACTTAGAAGGGGTGCTAAGGCTGCATATGGTTTTGACGTTTGCGCGATAGGCTGCATGATGAGCTGCAGAGCTTGCCAGCGTTTACAGCAAAAAGATAAATATTGCAGTTTCCACTTATTTTAAGCTAATTTGTGGCAGTGTGCGTATCGTTTTCACGATATAACTCATAAGGTGCAAATATATTTGGCTTGAGTATCCTTTAGCCAAGATATATATTTTAGGGATATGACTAGCAAGGTAAATACAATTTACGGAACATGTACAACAACCACGTGTTTCGCGCGACGAGTTTGAAGCATGCATGGAATTCGACCACCATACACTAGGAGCACACAACATTGCATCTGCTTTCGGAGAAACTCCAGCGCAAAATGGCGAACTGTGTAGAATTTCCACATCTTGAAGTAGCATAACAGGTAGTCATGAACATGAGGCAGGAATATGGCCACCTTGGATCGATTGAAATGGATCAATTCGCTTTTGGATTTGACAAGATAGATCGCCCAATGCTAATATTCCCAATAAATCTACATCCTTGCTAGTATCGTTATATTAGTGTCACCAAAAAGGAGTTTGAAAAAAGTCAACAGTATTGCATAAATGTAATGTAGGGTAAGGTTATTAACTTTGAGTTATAGATACAGCTTTGATGGTGACCATACAATTTTCTAGAAACTTATTTTGTCTCCATTCTGATGGAAATTTATATTAAGGTGACCCTCATCCTCGTCCTCAAATTGTCCCTTAGGATTTTATATTAAAATTGATTATGACAGACTTACTCTTTCCATACATTTTATATCAGTCTTAGTGGAATAAATTTAACTTGTATCTCAGTTAATATGTTAGAGGAATTATTATTTTAAATTATTCACTTTAATTAAAAGGTGCACATTGAGTTCGGACTAAACAACATTTGTTAAATATTGTCAATTCATTCAAGGATATTTTTAGGATATTTTGGATTATATCAACGTGATGCATCTAGAAAGCTAACACGACCTACTTTCCATTCTATTGGTACATCAACGCATTCAAACTTGAAATTTATTCGAAATACCATTTTAATTTATTCGGAATACTGAATACGTTTGGATTTGTGCTATAATTGACAACATTGTAGGCTCTTTATAAATCTTATCTTTGTACTATCGAGAAATATATTATTTGTTGAACTTTACAAATTAGTTGATTTCATTGTTTTATAAATTAGTTTAAGATCATATTATCGTAACAATAGGAATACACTGGATAAACAATGGTGTGTCACTACAACAGATCTATGTGTCTGGAAAATAGATGCTATCTTCAGAGCTATAAACTGGATATAAAACGTTAACAAGTTAACATAAAAGACAGAACAATCAATGTGATATATGCAGCAATGTCAGATAATCATGGATATAAGTATATTCAGTCACATCTTTATGAGTATAGGGTTTGAGATCAAGACTTTGCATTTTGGTATGTGCCAATACGTTTGCGGCTACTTTTATAATTTTTCTTTTTTCAAAAGATCGGCATGTAAAATTATTGTTGGATAATGTTATTTTTAATGGTTCTAAGTTACAACCAAAATATGGTTAAAAAGGAACTCTTGATCGGACTGTTACAAAAAGTTATCAGATATGATATTGATAATGATACAAAACACGTGTTTTAGGTATTTGAACAGCTTCTGAACTTAAGAACAACCTTGTTAAAATAGCATTGATGCTTTAAAATGGATCATACAAATGAGTTATATGGCATAAAATAAACAAAGGCCATTTTGCATGAATATTTTTATTTCATTATATGTGCTAATTTGTGAGCTACCTTCTAGACAGAAATAGATAATATTGATCTTAACATTGACAAAAATACTTTAACAATAAATTATACGTTGAGTAGTAATTATTTAAACATCAGCTTAATTAAACAACCTTCAATAACTTTCGCGTTAGGGTTTTAATATAAAAAGCGAATAAACTTCACACATGACTATGATGTTTCTGATAAGAATATCGTACTGATTTATACGAAAAAAAACATAGCATACTCTCAAGCCATGATTTGACAGGAAGAAAACATTAAATTTATGATTTTAACAAAGTCTTCTAGGAGACATTTGGACAAACAACAAACGACATTGACCTCCAAACACAGATAGGCCTGTATATAGGCCAAGTGATATGAGTCTCAGCTGTGCCAAATTTTAATACAGTGACCATCCCTGGGCATGTCCAGAGAGGGTAACTCTAAAACCCGAGGCATATGTCATAATCATGTGTTGTACGATATATGAGATTCACAGCAAGGACTTTAAAAGATGGCTTGAATAATTCTTTACACTGTTCTTTATACCTGAAATTGATAATGAGTGAGTGATGAGTATAAACTAAAACAATTTCATAAATTATGACACGCTGCTCAGCGCATCTGCAGTGCATGCAAGGAACAATAAAGTGCAGTTGAATTAAGCTGTATTAATGACACTAGAAACAGCTTCTGACTCTATAGTCTCATGTCCTAAATTAATGATCAAGAAAATGAAGGCATATATTCACTCTCCAAGTTAATTTCAGGCAACGATAACTTTATACATTATATTTAATGCTTATCCATTCAACCATTATTAATGCAAGATATTATTTTGACATTTGCATCAAGCACTAACTATTAATTATTACACCTTCAAAAATATTAACAATTCAGCGTTTGTATAATAGTTTTGACTCGCCCCTGCTTCTCTCATATGAAGTTACTTTAAGGAGCCTGTGGGAACTACGATAAAAAGTAAACACAAATGTATCCGTTGTACCTAAACTTTATTCAAACGTTCCAGAAGAAAAACGATTGATCCAGGATCGAATTTTGGAAGGGCATTTTGTTATTTTGTTTATTTTACTAACTTATTGAATGTTATTGAATGTTGAATACTAGATAATATTAATGTATAAGGGTTCGTTTTAATTCCTTTTCTGAAGTTACTTTAGCATACTATTTGTTATTTCGAACCCGCGATATCTGCCCCAACAAATAGTCAATAATGTGTTTAAGTTGTTAAAAATAACATTAACGCTAATCCTTTACCTGACATGACACTCTTGTATCTTGCAGGAGATAGACATTTGTGATAAATATTAAATTGAGCCCACAGTATAACATAAAATGCATGTAACTCTATTTGAAAAAAATACGTATCCTTAATAATATCGATATATAAGAGTCGGGGAGAAAGTTTGATACTTGTTGCCAAGTACTGTTTTCAATGTCTATTCAATGACTTTCTCTCAGTCTTTGCCTCTTTCTCTATGTCTGTCTGTCTGTCTCTCTCAATAGTAATAAAATCAAGGTGATGGGAGATATTTAACAGCACATTCTGCAAGGATTTTCAGTTTAAATGTGGAGTCAGCCGTAGAAAAAGAAGACTGAGAATGTTTTTCTGGAAAAATTCTAAAGCTTCGTTAACATAATTAAGATTGTTTTAATAGCGTCGGCACAATGAATGGGTGTGGGGTTGGCTAATATTTATGCTATATACTCTACACATTAGAATGGAGGTTTAGACGTTTTAGTTACGATCATCTTGCTTTCTGCAAATCAGCACAACTCGAACGTAAAATATTACAAGAGAATCATTGTGTATGGCATTTATCATTCAAGTAACAGAGATAACTTTGTTCGGTTGGAGGTGAAAGAATTATAGATTTTTTAACTGTCGCGTTCCTTTGTCTCGTGGCAAATATCTCAACTTTGGCTTGACAAAATTACATGTTCATTTAACTGTATCGACCAAGATCTTTTAAGCATCCACACCAACTGGATAGATAAGATAAAGAGTACAGCAAAGAAAACGGAGACTGGTCCACCCGTTTTTTTTTTCTACCTTGCTCAGGAAAGTACTCGAGAATATGCTCTAATTTCCTTATGTGCCATGCAAATAACTAAAGCACGCACTAAAATCAACAAACTCAGATGAGGTGCATGGATGAAATCATTGTAATCGAAATTTAGTAGGCTAATAAAAGAATCAAAGTTTAGAAGATCCTGAAATGCCTGCTAATATAACTTTATTTTAATAAAGTTATAACACATCTTAGTTTCCTAATTTTAAGGTTGGTTTTTTTTGTACCTTTTCTTAAAACACTTTGAAACACACGGGGCTAGGTATTTATGTATGCTATACCTGCAATCATATTTTAGCAAGGCAGTTTCCAAGAATAATCTACAATATTTCGATTTTAAAAGTCTACAAATACAATTATATTTTGTTGATCAGTCTAGTCCTATTATTCCGATAAAACTCTATCAACTACGTTTGAAATGTTTTCCCAATCGCACTGAATTGGCAGTCTAAGTAAAACTACAGACCCAAAACCATGCATTTCAAAGTGAAATCTAAACTAGATCACGGTTGACCACATAGCGGGTGTTATTTGTTGTTAGTTATATAGTCTAATATGTGGAATATTCGACTATGCAACAAAAACTATTTCTGAGACACCAATAATAAAAATATGAATTATAGTGTCATTATATATTCAAATCTAAATGTGCAGCAAGAAGGTAAAGCAATTGTTTCTTTCTTTTATAATCTTATAGTGCAAGGCCATTTACATAAAGATAGAAACTATTTGCGGTACACAAATATCTTCAGTAGGAGATAAAAGAATTTGTGACCAAGAAGCACGACTTATAAAATCGATAAACGAGAATTTATTCGATACCCGCTTTAAATCTAGACAACTACTGATAACCTTTGGACAAGGAAGACCAATAAATCTTCGCGAATAAACAATTCAGACATGAAAAGGGTTCATAACGTTAACAGATTTTGATGTTATCATTGACACTTATTTTTGCAACGCAACTAAACACAGTTACATGTTGAAGTCTAATTTGTATTTGTACATCATTTTACCTCTGATTTATTTCTGGTCGTCTTTTTGACGCGTTAGAACATTCTTTCCTACAATTTTACACCATCAAAATAATAATGTTATTTTATATTTAATGAATAGTTTATTAATAGATAGTATCAATAAGAAATACATGGATACGATGCAAAATGTGTTTGTCGTTTTAATATTTTTCTTAACACAACGTTACCATGTCAACCAGCACACAAACGTAAACCTTACATCAGAAGTTAAATCAAACCATTTGATACTTTTAATATACGTCATACGAAGAAATCTGGAAAAGAGACAGAAAATGGCTCTTATCCAAATGACAATAGTCCTTTGTTAAAAACAGATCCCTTACAACAAAGTCAAATAAAAAATTAGGTTCTTATAGTATCAATTATGAAATAATATGCTTTCTTCCTAATGCATTGCTATCTTGAATACTTATTTATTAAAAATTAAGGTAAAAAATTAAAATCATATTCAAAATAGACTCTAATCTTAATAGAATCAGAATTAAATGCAATAAATATTTACCTAACAATCAATACTTCCCTCAGTCACAGCTGCGCTTTGCTTTTGGTTGCAGCTCTGTTTTGAAATATATATATATATATATATATATATATATATATATATATATATATATATATATATATATATATATATATATATATATATATATATATATATATATATATACATTACAATTGAAAATGATGCTAATTTAAAATTTAAAAATGTGCTTGAAAGTTTCTAATGCCATTGCAAGAGGTAATCTTAATAGAAGTTTGCAAATGCGCTCTTATACGATTTGGTGAGGATATTTAAACGTATTAGTGTGCTCCATGTTTCAGTACCCCAAAACAAGACGATTTTGATTTAAAGGTTATTTGCAAGCCTGTTCAAGCTCATAATATACATAGTTTGTATCTCAATTCGTAATACATTAAGACAATATCAATGGATAAGACAATATCAATGGATCAATTGGAATGTTTATTTGTTGTCAGGAAAAAAATTGTCCGATCTTAGCATATACAAGTGTTTCTAGGCATGCTCGTTATG
The DNA here is from genome assembly GCA_016746295.1 of Potamilus streckersoni. NCBI lineage: Eukaryota > Metazoa > Mollusca > Bivalvia > Unionida > Unionidae > Potamilus > Potamilus streckersoni. Next base: position 7,169,756 of record JAEAOA010000745.1, on the reverse strand, counting down.
CATTATCCCAAATTATCTCTCAACGTCGAAATCGGCAAATATGGAATTGTAAATGTCAACCATTAAATTATGTGTGTGTGCGTAGCAAGACAGACAGGTACAGAAAGAGAGATGTATGATCCAATGCACAAGTTTTGACTTTTACAAGACTTTGCAACACATATACGCTGACTATCGCTTTGAATTTTTAAGGCTACGAAGTTAGTATTCATTCGAGAAATTTATAAACTGACTCAAGATAGAGTTGCTTAAAACTTTGTCCATACAGTAAATTTTTGTCCTTTATCTATGGAATTAAGATTGCCAATTAGGATGAAGTAATGTTTTAATAACCACTCGAGAAGAATCCAATTCGTCTGGAATCGTCATTAACAATACAACATTATGTATTGAATAACAAATGATTTTTAAATGTGAATATGTTTGATGTGGAAATCCTGAAATTCAATTGTTTATCAAACGAGTGGTTGAACGTTTCATCATTGGAAGATTAGTATAATTTGAGATATACCAGTCTGAAGAAAAGAAAACTTAATATAATTTACTTAAAATCCGACTCACGATAACACAACACTGTTTCAAAGATTGAAATGTTTGGCAAAGCGAATATGTCCAAACCGTCCTCTTGAAAAAGGTTGTACTAGCACAGAAATGCAGAATGGTTAAGATTTCTCAAAATGCAGAACATATTTCAATAGCCGATATCATTTTATATGACACTGATTTCATATAACGATTTGAATAGTGCCCACAACCCACCCCTGGCTCAGCCTATACTTTGATTTTTATTATGCACTGATACATGGTATATTCAAGCAAATTCAAAACATTCAAAACAATTTACAACATTTAAACGACATGAGGATATTTTTCTTTAATCAATGCAAGTTTCTTCATTAATCAGACTCAAGACTTTACGCTATAAATAATACAACAGTAGATTGTGGTTGAATGTGCACTGTGGTCATTGTAAAATTTGAGCATCATGCCTTCATTTTATTATTACAGTATCGGCATTTTTGCAATAAATGTTTGAGTTTATTGCTCACACATATCATGGGTAACGTTTGTTTGAATTGGGGATAGTATTGATGAAGTGCATTACTATTTGATTTTTCGTGTTCACAAAAAAAGAGTGACATATATAGGAAACTAATTTATATACTGCTCACAAATCATACATATATATTTACGACGACATTGACATAACATTGTATGATAGAATCATTCAAGTTTTCTTTATTTCGAAACAAATTCAAATAGAACTTACACAAATGTAAACATGACCGTTCATTTGTTAAACAGGAATTTTACTGTTTTGTACAAAAATGCACATTAATAAAATGAACGGAAGCATTTATTTAATTCATGCACTGCTATAAATCAACGCCTGAAAAATGTTAATGTTAGTACGACATAGTTCAAATATATGTGTTTGGGAAAAGCGAAGAACTTGGAAGATATCAGCCAAGTTCTTCGCTTTTCCTATCTATCTATCTATCTATCTATCTATCTATCTATCTATCTATCTATCTATCTATCTATCTATCTATCTATCTATCTATCTATCTATCTATCTATCTATCTATCTATCTATCTATCTGTCTGTCTGTCTGTCTGTCTGTCTGTCTGTCTGTCTGTCTGTCTGTCTGTCTATCTATCTATCTATATATCTATCTATCTATATATATATGTATGTATGTATGTATGTATGTATATATATATATATATATATATATATATATATATATATATATATATATATATATATATCAGCCAAGTTCTTCGCTTTTCCCAAACACATATATTTGAACTATGTCGTACTAACATTAACAAATTTTCAGGCGTTAGTGTGACATTATGCATATATAATACAGATAAATGTAATTTGATATTTGTTAACCTAACGTGATCTGTAAAACCTGTAGTAGTAATGAGGAATTGATGTTCCTTTCTCAGAGACCCCTGGCCACCAAAAACGTCGTAAGTTAACATTTTTGTCAGCAACCTTTGTTAGCTCAAAATGATAACACATTTTCTGACAAAATATGTTTTGGGGCTGAGGAGTTTCTGAGATAGGACACATCAATCCTCACTACTACTAGGTACTTATTGGTCAAAATCATATATAATTGTTTCAGCAATGAAACCATTATGTTGTAATTTTTTAATCGCATTCTCAAAATTCATTATATAATAAATATATGTAATAAAAATAAGCAAAAATAAACCAGCGCTAGGTGACATTCCATCTACCATTCCATCGCTGACCGGACCTAATAAGGTTCTAAATTTTGTCTAGACATTTACCACCAGGGTGGAGTTTTTAACTTTAAGACGAAATGTTAGAAACTCAGAGGGCTGTCTGCGGTGTAGGTCTTATTTTGCGATCATTTTTTGCCCTTGCAGGAGCTCCTAGATTATTCGTATCCGAAAGTGTAGAAACTCAGAAGGCTTCATGGTCTTTGTGACCTTGAACCTCATTAGGTTTGTTTTTAGTTGTGTTTTTAGAATGGCCTCTTTTTGGGTACCCATTAGTAGGTCAGGTTTACGATCACATATCATCTCTCGCTGATCTATTTTTGGACGGCACAAGACGGCACACAACACATAATATATACACAAGACAAGACACAAGGCGGGAGAACCTTGTCCACATCCAACAAACGCATCATACTCCCTAATATGGCGACACCTAGAAGCGCAAAAGAGCACCCACTATTTAGTCTAGATAGTGAGGAGTATGATTTGTTTGTTGAATTTCGAGGAACGTCCCTGGGACCGCCTCACTAAATAGATAATTTTTCGTGGGCATAAAATCTCCCCCATAGACAAGTTGCCTTTCACAGGATTCGAACTACAATCTCGACAATCAAAGTTTCCACGCTTAACCGACTGACCTACGGACGCACTTGTGTGTTTAAGAAAAATTAGTTAATATATATTTACCTAAACCTCAGTAGTCCTAAAAGTAACAAAAAACACAGTTTCTGCTATTTTATTTTTTCAGTTTCCAGAAAATATATATAATTTTGCATAACACGAATAATACTGAATCTATGCGTATAAGCCGTTTGATTTAGACAAAGCGGATGTTATGTGTTCTTAAAATAGCTTTACACATGCGCAATTGGCTACAAGGTTTGCGTAGTACAGACTGCTGCCGCTTATAATACATTATTACTCTCACTTATCTAAGTCTACGTAGATATATTATTGCTGTTACTTATCTAAGTCTACGTAGATACATTATTGCTGACACTTATCTAAGTCTACGTAGGTACATTATTGCTGTCACTTATCTAAGCCTACGTAGATACATTATTGCTGTCACTTATTTAAGTCTACGTAGATAAATTATTGCTGTCACTTATCTAAGTCTACGTAGATACATTATTGCTGTCACTTATCTAAGTCTACGTAGATACATTATTGCTGTCACTTATCTAAGTCTACGTAGATACATTATTGCTGTCACTTATCTAGGTCTACGTAGATACATTATTGCTGTCACTTATTTAAGTCTACGTAGTACAATCATATATATATATATATATATATAGGCAATATACCCCCCACATGAAAAGCGAATTGACAGACATTATAAATTTATCATGATAGAGTCGCATATAATCCACAAGCAATACGTGTATTTATTATATAGCCAATTTCTCTTAAACAGAAGCCACAGTTTCATTGTGAAATGCATACACGAAGAATTCTCAGTTCTCCATGAGGAAATCAATAACAGACCGACGGCCAATCATTAGACGATAAAATATGAAAATGCTTGTAATGCACTTTGTAAAACCTGCCCGCGGAGTGAATACAGTACAGAATAAAATACGCGGAGTTTATGTAAACGATAGAGTATTTTTGTCAGTTACTCTGATTGCCACATGGGGGAAGTTGCCTATTATCATTCAATAAGACCAATAGCAAAGTTATTAGGTTTGTAAAAGGTTACTTTGTTACGTTTGTTAATCTGAGACTTTGTTAACATGAGGACGGATTTATACATTTCATAATGATTTGTTCCGATCAGTCGAAGAAATCGATAAGTGGTTTAAACAACATAACATAAAGATAATGTTCGACAACTCGCTAATGGTTTTAAACTAAACCCTAGCGTTATTATCTGCTTTTTTAAGAACAAGTAATACAGAATTACAGGATGGTTTTAAAACTAAATCTCTAATCCTATTGAAATGATATCAACATTTGCTATTAAGTATAACATGTTTTCGTGATTGTATAACAGAAACTTAATTCTGCCAGATACCTTGCGTCGACTTTCGAATAGTTCTTTCATTGCTAATTTGCTTAATAAATATTTGCTACCTTTTGCAAAACTTTTGATTTGTCCAAATCTAATATGACTTTTGTGTACCGACCTTAGCTTATTGGACTGTGTAGATTGTCATATTTTAAAGAATGAGCATCTATTAGACTTTAGAGATATGGAAAATACTTGCTATCGTCTGTTCTAAAATAAAAAAAGTTTTATTCTATAAAATTTACTAAAACAAATGCCTGAATCTTTTTGTCATCAAACTCAAATGACATTTATTGGTTATTGACAATTAGTTTTAGATTTTATTATTAACTCCATCAGCTTATGTTAAATTTTCAAACATTATTTCTAATGCTTAGACAATATTACTTAAATAATGTTCAAGAACGAGAGTATTATTTCCGTCTTTGATATAACTCTTATCATCAAAATTACTTAGTCAACGTCTTATAATTGTATTTGTTTCAAGCTTATGATAGTACTAATGACATTGATTTTACCAAAGCTGTTAAGTCCTCAAATGCATCATCTTTTTTACATGTCCTTTAGGGATGCCTTTATCTTTCTTTGTCAGTTTATTGTCGTCTAATTTAACAGCATACATTTTGCTTCATAGTCCAACAAAACTCTCTCACCGGCACAAACATAAACTCATCTTTCAATTTTCGTATAACTTTCTTGTTAGAATTATAAAATCCACTACAAGTATAATAATAATCTGATAAATCGAACAGATCTTTTTTATTGTAAATATCGTGATAGACATTTTCACATTTTATATTGTATACCAGAAAATCAGTATCAGTAAATAACAACTCTATATCTGGCCTCATTTGTTTGGTAAAATGATAATGAGAATCGTACATCAACCACTTTTATATATATCAAGTACAGCTGCACCAACATAGTTTGGCTTATTTATCTTTAAATTTGTCTTTCGCCGTTGTATTGCGGCAAGATTTTAATTAAGTATTTTCATGCTAACAAAACCATCTTCGCTAACTAACTTATTTCTGCGATTGATATCACTAACAATTTCAATCGAAACTCGACGGCGTACCTTTTCCATAGTCTTTCCGAACACTGAGTTGTTCATTAACTTGAAAAGGGTTTTCTCAAATTTGATTGTAGCTACGGCACGACATTTCGTATTTAGGTTAAAATAATCCGCCGTCCATTGTGATTGATTAAACTTTAGCACACGATGGACTTTTCTCAGAATTAATCCAGCATCTACTGCTTGCTTTATGGTCTTGTAATGCATGACATAATTTCTTTTATCTAACAAATTTGAAACTAACTTTTTAACGATATAGCATTTTGACGTTGTCATAGCTCGTTGTTCAGGTGATAATCGTTATTGATTCTGTGCAAAATGGATAGTCGTTATTTAGATCGTTTAACGATCTGGGGTAGTCTAGATCAACTTCAACAAAATATAAAATATCTTTAAGATTTATTTCAGTTTCTTTGATAAATTGGTTTAGAGTTATCCAGTGAAACCTCCCGCAAGGCATTACATATCCCATGCTGGCCCCGTAAAAATTGACACAGTCTAAATAAATAATATAACTCAACGGAAGATTTTTATCATAACTTTTTAAGTATTTATTATTAGCAGCTGCATATTTTTTGTTATGACGCTAATTCCGCCTATAATGCCTTTTTCAATAAAGTCAAACATATCGATATCTGTTAAGAGTTATAATTCTATATCGCTAGTTTTAAGTAAAGCTTTCCAAGACAGCCCTGGAGCAGAATAATACCAGCAAGGGTCTAATCCATAATTTACATGACTAACCTGACGAAAATTCTCGAGAACATCTGCTAGTAATAACACATCAGTTTTTAGATAGAAATCGTGATAATCGCCAAATGTTTTACAGGCAGATTTATTCCACATATCTTGCGTATATTTATACTCGTCGTCGCTGAAGTTCTCGTTCTTGAGTTGCGAGTAAACCTTATCTTTGTCAGGTAGAGAAGTTTCATTAAATCTGCTCCAATCGTCAAGATACTCGTAATGTTTGTTAGATGGACATAGTTTTCTCAGAAGCATCTGCGCAGATTATTGAAAATACTGCGACCTTTCACGAGCTCGTCTAATGATGCCACCATAAATTGCAAGCTGTCGGTAAAGCGTAATTTGCCGAGGGTCACCGACATATACTTTTCAAAATTATTTGGAATACATTTTATCACGTTATTTAGTTTTAGTTAAGCTTTAATGACTTTATCACCAAACGCTTCTACAATGATATGACTGTCGTAGCCGCGAAAGTTATGAAAAACTACTGGAATAAAATCTGGAGCATGAAATTTCAAATTGCAACTGTTATGAGCTGCTCCTCGATACTGGCAGGTCAATGACAGTGTTCTCGCACCTTGAAGTCTGCCAGAAATTTTTCACAAATGTGACAATTAACCGCCTCATCAAATTCAAGTTGTTGCTAAGCCGTTATTCTAATCGGAGCTGTCGTAAGTAATCTGTTAGAAATTGTATTAACTTCGTCTATTAATTTTTTTAATAACCAGACGGCAGGATTTTCACCTCTATATAATCTTATCGGAGACGAAAATCTATCTTGGCGCAACAACTACCTTATAAGCTACACGGCAAGGAACATGCTGTTATATCTTTCTTGTACTTGATTTGTTCGGACTATTTTCTGCTCCAGCTACGGGAACGAGTAGACACTCGAAATCGGCGTAAATAACAAAAGAAGAATATTCAGTTTATGATTATAATTTTTAAATTTTAATATTTTTTCTTTTTCGCTAGGCATATTTATGTTTTAAACATTAACCCAGTATTTGAGATGGATCTGCAGTCAGTCATCTCTAGTAAAACCGTGCAAACATCTGTAACAGAGGTATTTCTTATTTTTGTTTTTACTGTACTGTTCGCCAACTAAGCTGTTAAAGTTCTTTATCCAACAGTGATGTCCATGAAAAAATAATAACTGTATTGTCTTTTGCGAAGCACTTTCTGAGATGTATCTAGAGTAAACGTTTTCTCGCTCGTCTAGTCCGAAAACATTTACTGAGATACCGTTTGTTTTTCGAACTTTGGTATATAACTGGAACGTTGATGCCATCAAAATTGAATTCGTTCTTGTGCGGAAAATACTTGTTGACGCGATCAGAATTCTGCTCTTTTGGAAACATTGCGGAAAGAATAGACCACTGGAAACATTTGTTATCGTTGTTTTTGACATTTATACAGCACTTTATGTTCTTCATTTTTTAGGAAGGTCGATGTAGCCAGCGCCGCGAAGTATGTTATATTTTGATGTGTGAAATAAAACTGTTTTCATCATTTCGGATTTCCAACCTGACCCTGACAAGGTAAATTTTTCTAGTTTTTTGTTTACTTCCTGGAGTATTTCATCTGTGACCATAGTAATGTCTATTCCAGTTAATATTTTTCTCGATTTAGCTGTTAAATAGGGCTCTGAGATTTCGCTTTCAAAAGTTTTTATTTCTTCGACCGCGTGTAACTTTGATAAAATCGTATGATATTGGACTATTAGTTTGATACTTTTTGATACTTTTATGAACCGCTAGTTCTTGATCTATAACGGGCTGTAAAATATCATATATATTTTTAGAGGTAATATTACCTAATATAGTCAGATCATCAAGTTTGTAACTGTTGTCATAACCTGAAAATGTCGAAGCAATTTTTTCGGATTTGATAATACATTTTTTTTAGCGCAATTTCAGCATTATATGTATATGGTAATATTGTTTATTTAATAGAATTTTAAAACCTTTTGAATCAGAGATATAAAATTATGAAGTATTGAGGTATCTATCACTAATAGCGGAAGAGCAAGAAACGTACCATATACATCCGAAATATAACCTATATGCTGGAAATGCATTATATTCTGTTATCAACATAGCAACTAATAAAAGCTATTGGCGTACCAACTTCGGCTGGTATGTTAATTGCAGTAAAGGGTGATAGCGCAGAATGAAAGAAAATGTTTTAAAAAGATTTTATTTATACTTTATTTCGCAAAGATATTACAGAAGGACATAGAGTATATAGAGTAAATGACGCAGTTGCAGCTGATAATATCGAAAATTTAGGATTACAAAACGAATATCAACCCCACCCAGTATTTGATTTATATGAGGCAAATGATGAAATATAAAAACTGAAAAATTCAGATAATGTTGGTAATTTACATGTAGTTGTACGTGGGGTAAATACATATGTTGCCTGTTATAGATCGCATAGATTTGTGGTCGAAACTTTTAAGGAATGATATCTGATAAATTAGTTATCGACCACACTAACAAAATTAATGATATTGTTTATATCATTACGAGAAAGACAATTATGACCAAACTCCATTACATTGTCGTGATTTAATCGTATTATCATTATTTTATTTGTATCAAGTTTTATTTTATCCGCCGCTCTTAACAAAAATTTATCAAATTCGCTTGATGCTATCAAAACTTCAACGAAATAAAAATTATATCCGAGCAAGCAATTTCGAACTGCTTCGGCCAATTCTTTTTTGTTTAGAATAATAACTCTACAATTATATTTTATTTTATATTATATATGAATTAGATAAAAAAAATCATTATAATACTGGACTTAATCAAAACATTGGCTTAGATATATTCGGAAGATTTTCTTCCAGTTACTAATGTCACATCCGACGATAGATTTGCTGATTTCATCGACCATACCGAAAATGATATATTGTATAACTATGACGATGATGATAAAGATGATGTTGTCCTTAGCAAGACATTTTTAAGTAGACCAACAGCTGGGTGATATGATGTTAAGTACCACATTGTCAAAAAAAAATTAAAATTTAATTTTAGCTTTGCCGAGCATCAAATATTTTGACAGCTTATAAGACTTTTTCTAAACGTAAAAGTACCAGGATATCAACGAAACATAAAATATGATTTTATTTTTGTTAACATATTTAATTTAATGACAGTCGATGATGCGCGAAAATTGCATTTAATTTCCTTATGTAAACCTGTAAAATGTAAGTCAGTACTAATGAAATACGAGCAAATTTATAATACTATTATTCGATCGCAGTCGATGAGATCGACTGAGTTGGTACCCAACTATTAAATTTATCGCTATATCCGCGTCATTTACCTAAACGTTTGCTACTGTGCTTTCTAATAACCTATTTCGATAACAAATATATCCTGTTCTGTTTTTTGAAGTTCCTGCTCCTAAAAACTGCCAGTTATAGGTTCACCTAATAAGTCTTTCAGCGAATAGGTAACTGGTATTGTTAAAAGTACTTTATCAACAACAAATTCTTCTTCGCTCCTGTTCGAAGTAAATACCTTTTCAAATGTTTTTTTAGTCAATGAAATTCTAACTGTATCGGCAACTCTAAATTGATGTCTGCGGTACATGTTTTCGTTTGCTAGCATTGGGTTTGCAAACGCGTCATTTGGTGACATTTTCCTTTTGCTAGAAAGGGTTCGGTGTTTGGTATTATTATATTCGTCAACGATATTTTGTAAGTTGTCGATGTATTTATTTGTGGTTTTGCCGTCAAATACTTATGAATTTTTTCGTTAAGCGTGCGATTAAATCGTTCGACAATAACGCCTTTTTCCCTCATTTCCAGTAATGTATTTTTTAATGTCATTTTGTTTCAAAAACTGTTCGAACAATTTGTTAAAAAATCTCTGCTCTTTGATCAGTCCAGATTTTGTTTGGCTTTCTTTCAGTTGCTGTTATTATGTGCTTTAGCGCGTCAATCATTGAGGTCTCCGTTTTATCCGAAACTGGTACCATGTTTATTTACTAAACACATCGACAACCTTAAAACGATATCTCTTATTTTGATTAAATTGAGCTAGATTGACATATCAACTAAATCTATCGCCTAAATGTCATCAACTGCATTTGCTATAACTTTACGTCACGGAAACTTTTTTTTAGATCTATGTAGTTCGACTGCAAGGTCATCATATAAGTCATTTCTGAGTCCAAGTTTATATTTTGCTCCAATAAAACCCTGAGCCAACCGTCTGTCAACACGCTCTCGCATATTTTCTGGTTTCATTTCGCGAAGTTCATCTAACATTACTTTTTCGCAGCCGTGTTTTGTTTCGCCACTAGAAAGAACAATATCTCTGTAGAAGATATAATGACGCATCGCTATTGCGTCAACCTGATTGTTAGGTTCTTGGCCTGGCAGCGGGTTATCATTTTCGTCAAATTGTTCATCAAGCGGATTCCACGGATCAGTATATTTATGGCCTGGCAATGTCCAACCACCTTTCTGTTTCGGTAGTTTGCCAATTAATGTATGTATATCTATTCCCGTTCCAATTATTTCTCTGCTGTTGCATTTCTGGCAATATGTAATAATTTTATTTTGCTCTAGACATAAATTTCTATTAGCGTCGCAGTTGCACTTCATTATATATTTAGTCGTCTACTAAAATAACGTCAGAACAACCCGCCCCGGACTTTGTTGCTGGCAAGAACATACTTTTTCTTTTTCCACAAATTAAGCAAATACTTTTCAGCATTATTTTATTATTCTTTGTCTTTTCCGTTTTTTCGTCTTTATTTTCTTTTTTAGTTTTACACTTGAGACAATATATTGACATTCTTATATTTGTAATTCTAGATAAAATTATTCGCGATCTCATCATTAGCGAGACAGAATTGTTTATCAAATTGCAAAATAAACTTTAAAAAATCTGGATTTTTTGTTATCTGTTTAATGAACATTACGCAATAATAACCGCAAGCGGAAGTTCCAACTCGTTGAATCTGATTAGAAGAATAATTTATTATTTTGTATTTACTCATATATCGTTTTACCGCGTCACTCGGTGGAATTCCGAACGAGTCAAAATAATTATTATCAAAAACAGGTACCCAATGTGTACCAGATCCGTCATTAAAATCTTGTATATTTATAACGCATGAACCCGGCAATGCTGGAGATGTAAGTTCATCTTTGAAATAAACTCCGCGAAACTTTTTAACTTTTTGTAATTTATCAAGTATATCAAAATTACTTAACGACTTGTTCCCGGCAGCATTATTCCTAGTCCAAACAAACCCGGCAGTAGACTTCCCAATAATTCTGTCAGTAATGGGGCTATTGGAAAAAATCCATCTTGTGTCTTTTTTTCGTCGTTTTTCTTTTCAGTGTTGTCTTTCTTTTCGTGGTTGTCTTTTCTCTAACAGTTTGTCGTTTAGGCATTATATTTAATCATTAGACAAAAATTTTCTTCATACCACCACCAAAGATATTGCTTCTGACAAAATCACCACCTTTAACTGCCTTTTCTGATGCACCAAGTACTGCTCCTGAGGCCGCTGCTAGCCCTAATGTTCTTAACGTTGGCAACATTTTAGGCAGTAATGTTTTGGCTATTATTGAAAGTGCCGGACCGAAGAAACCACCGTGTTTTGACATCGCAGTTATTTGTGCAGTGCTGAAATTTAAAACTAAAGGTTTTTTGCGATCGTATTTAATCGTTTGATTTTTGGTTAACGTTAATTTTGTTAAAGTGCCCAAAGCACTTGCGTTGATCTTCAATGAAACCGACCTCCGCTTCGCAACAGTAGTTGTTAATTTTTAAACTGGCCATTGGTTAAATGTATTTCTTTTATGATATATTTTGTCATCTTATATAACAATCATAGATTAAACTTGTGTTGTCAATTTCTTCCAACGGAGTCGATTATAACAAATCTATCTTTAAACACTAGTGCATATACATTTAACGCCGCTGCTGGAGCGGCTCCGAGCGTCCAAGTAACCTCAATATCAGCTGTACTGCCAACACCTCGCTCGCTATGTTTACTACAATCAAAGTGAAATATCGGATAAAGTGTACAAAACCCTTCTACTTATATTTGAGTTTCGTCTCCAGAATCTTGATATTTCTGCATTTAGTCGAGCATGTACATGTACGGTCTATTAATGTTTTTATTAGCGTCATCTGTAAAATAGCATTCAATCGCTCGTTTTGGATATTGTTTTGAATTTATTCTGGCATTAATTCGTCTAACATCAGCGTTATCAAATATTCCATTATTTTGTAATTGGTTTCCACGTCGAGCTTGTTGCTGAAATACAACGAATAACTGGCGCGGAAGCTGTTCACTCGATGTTGTTGTAACACACCATGTGTAGTCGGTGGTATTTGGAACTATTGTTTGATATATTTTATGTTGTTGAAAATGAATTTTATTCGTTCGGGTTTTTTTCAGTATACTATCTAATTCTAATAATTTAGTGACCGACAGAGTTATTAGTGGCGTCCACATCGCAAGTTTGTTTTATAATAAATTGTACATCAACACCACCAAATCTAAATAGGCAATCCTTTTGTTCTGCTCGATCTAAAAAAAGCGTATATTTAACTCCTCGAATCATTTTATTATAGTCTCTGCAAAAGCCATATGTTGTACTTTTCGGCAACATCATTTTAATTTGATGTGATGCTGCTGCAAGTTCTCTTCTCCTAGCAAAACCTTCATTGTAACGTGAATTTATTATGCCAACAATTGTGTTAAGAATTAAATATAATATTGCGACAGCGTCTGCACCTGCATTTGGTGGTGTTATATAAAGATTATTGCGAGCTGCAGTAAGTGAAACTCTTACGGCGTCAGTATTAGCTCCTGCAGCTGGTGCTGCTGTACCTAACGCTGCCGCATTAGCAATAAGAAAATTTCTCACAATTACAAGATCTGCAGCAGCATCTGCTCCGTGTGATAAAATACCTCTAAAAATTCGCTTGATTCAGCTAAGCCATTTCCAGTATCTTTAAACCACATCCTATTAGTTATTGTTGAATTGGAGTAATCGTCGGAAAACAAAATAATATTTAAGGCTGTACTTGCAATTTGTAAATGATTTGAAATATCTTCTACAGTTTGATTGGAGCTAGCTGTTCCAGCTGAAATTGCAACAGGCGGATTAGCTATTGTCATAATTTGACCACGTACTTCTAACATTGCTTTGTGAGGCAGTAGAAATACGTCCTCGTCTCGTGCATTAAATGTTCTAACGCCAGCCTTATTAGGTTCATTGAAATTTTTATCGAGATATTCAACATACTCAAATTCCATTACTACGTCGTCTTTGTCAGAAATTTCTGCAAAATCTAGATGATATTTTACAGACATTTTCTTATTTTATTAGGTTATATAAAATTATTGCGGCGCTGTAACATTAGATATTAAATTTTGTATAATCTGTTCGCCTTTTGGTGATAAAAGTTTTTTCGTTGCTGTTATCATCGCTCGTTGGGTTTCTTTTGTTGGTGCGATTTTTCAAATAACTTGTTTGATTGACGGTGTTGCTTTAGGTTCGCCTTTTATTTTATCAGATATTTTTTGTCCCACAGCAGGTTCAGCAGCAGATGCAGCTCCAGTTGCAAAAGCTTTACCAGCGTCAAGTGCGATTGGCGCAACTTTACGAGCTAATCCTGGAATACGTTCAACAATTTTAGTAAATATATTTACGAAAAATTATCCTACTATTTTTCTTCAATACACTTTTTCTGCTTCATTATATATCTGAGGTATAATTTTGTTATCAAATCTTTCAAAAAATATGTTTACTGCTGTTCGCGTAGGTGCACGTAAACGTAATAACTTCGTTATTAAAATCCAACTGTCTTCCAGATTAATCCGTCAATTGCATATTTACTTCTGTTATTTGATTTTCGACGTATAACGGATAATAAATAATATGACGAGGATTGATTTGCATGAGAGAACCAGGTGGAACTTTTGGCGAGAAACTATATATAGTTTGATATTTGCTGCCCTTGGCTGAATTAGAACCTGACGCGATTGAGCAATGTACAAGTATCGTGTGAACTTCAGTTACATCTACTGGATTTTCACAGTCATCTTTTATTTAAGTAACAAAAAGACCAGGATAATTTTCATGACGAAATCCTATCAATGATGCAATGCTTTTTGGTGATATAAAGCTAACTAAAAAAAAACATTTTTTACTTTTATTCTAGCTCGCAATGTATTATAATTCGGTGCTAAATCAAAATCATTTGCATTTCCTTTATTTTCCGTTATAAGTTATTTTATCGTTTTTTTAAGTTGATTATATTGTAGGCGTCTTGCGTAATTTTAAATATTGTCCATGTCTGAGTTTTAGGTTGATATTTAATTTCAATAACAGATGTATATTTAGATACAGATACAGATCCTTGGATTGCTGCGTGAATTTCGTTTACGTTTTTATTTATATCTTCAACATTCACATGAGCAACTTCTATACCGTTTTTCAGAATTCTGGCTTTTCTCCAAGTGTTGTGGAAAAAATTTATAAATGTAATTTCATCATTTTCTCCAGTCTTAACATTTGCCATGGCATTCCAACAAGTGCATGAAATTAATCCAATTTCGTATTGTTTTTCGCAATCTAATTCTATTCGCGGAATATACTTTACTGAAAAGTTAGAGCTATCTTTATCAGATTGGCTAGAGTAGAGTAATAATTATTATATTATATTTTTATAAAATTAAGTCGTGGTGCAATGTATCGTATTCGTCAGATGCTAATAAATTTCTCGACCTTAAATTATCAAGTATATCAATGATTTCATTATCAATGTCAGCACCAATATTTCCTTCTTCTTTTGATGATATTAATAAGATTAATTTGCCGATCATTTCAGTAAATGATGCGATTATTCTGAAGCCTGTTCCCGTTTTTTCTTCTCTATGTTCTTCTGCACGTTTTTTATTGAATAAATCAAATTTTCTGTTACAATTCCACCTCTTACCATAACCATTTTCTCTACCATCATCCGCTGTTTCGAACAAAGTATAAGCTATAACACCTTGTCTAATTCTATCACGAAGTGGAAGCATATCTTCCTGTTTCATAGTTGTACCTAATTCTTTGTCAGCTTCGGCAGCGTATACTATCATCTTTTCTAGCATATCATTGAGTGCTTTGAATCTTTCCTTTGCCCAAGTTTTTATATTATTAACATCATTTATATCATTTTTTATTTATGACATTCACCATTATTTCATTTGCTTTTTTCATAAAAAAAATTCTTTGCTCTCCAACCTCCATAAGCCTTACAGTAAGCTCGCCAACTCTTCTTTGCTCCTCTTTAACATCTTGTATTTCTCCTGATAAATTTGTTAACAGATTTGTAACTTTTTGCGTTGTTCATGTTACTAATCTTCGTTCAAGTTTCAGCGGATTATATATTAAATGATCCAGTGTAGCTTGTATCACAGCAGGATCATCTATATTTGCTACAGCTAACCTTCTTTTTTCCTCATCAGATCTCTTACTAATTCTTCCAACAGCCGCCTCTTGTTGTTCTCTAATCCGAGAAAACCTTTTTCTTGTAATTCTTTAACTTCTTCTTCTGACAGTAGGTTTGTTTCGGGTTGTTTTCGAAGTAAACCCTCAGTAACTGGTTTGAAAATTAAAGCTGTTGTTTCTGCTGCAACAACTTTACTGCGTCGTGCTTGCTGTACTAGCTACTTAAATTTTGCCTGAGATTGCGCAAGTTCTTTTTAGATCTTCGATATGTTTTCTCTAATTTGCTTGTTTTTCCATTAATTATATATTATTTTCTATAAAAATTATTGTAGATAGTTTTCAATACAACATCGAAACGTTTTGTTCTTATCATTCGTTAACTTCATCAAAAAGAAAGAAATCATATTTATTTTCCGTTGCTTGACGGTGCAGTTCAATAAATGTTTCTTTTGTTACGTCGGCGCAATGTTCGTTCGTGATATTTCTAACGTCAAGTCCTGGAAATAATATAAAACAATCAGTATTTGGCCTAATAAATCTGTCGAAAGTATAATATCCTTGAGCGAGATAAATATAATTACATTTCTTATTTAGCGATAGTGAAAAATACGTTCTGATTTTATTAATTTCCTTGTTGTTTAGCGGAATATCATCAAAAACAACTATTTTATGTTCGAACGCATCGAGTTGATTAATTGGAATAAGTTCTTCCGGTTGTTTGATAATAAATAAATCCTCGTCAGATTCAAGATCGTCACGAAGTTTGTCATTGTAATTGTTAAGTAGCTGCAACTTATCTAGCTGCGGATTAATTATGTAAATATAAACTCGATTGTAGTTAAAATTATCTCTTAAAAGTAAATTCATTAGCAAATTTGTTTTGCCTGATCCAGTTCTAACAACAATAAGATAATGACAATCTGGAAGTTCATTGTTATGTGTATGTTTTACCAACAGCTCTGTATCAAAGTTTAATATTGAAGATTTTGCCATTACTATTATATATAATTTTGTCAAGTAGTAAATAAATAATGAGTTTTTATTCGAAATTTGGAACAACAGTAGGAGAATCAGCGTCTGCTCAGCAAGGTGACTTATATAAATACGCAACTCTCGATCAGCTCAAAAACGAAATTACTAATTTTTTTAAATATCACAAGTGTCTATCAAAACGAAGTTCTTTTTCAAGATAAAGAACGAGCAATATAAAACTATCAGATGTACTTGTACGAATTTCCACCGCAATTGTTAATAATATAGTTAATTTTGCTGATCAAGGTAAAATACAAGATTCGGGCAAGTCAGTTAACCATTATGTTAAGAAGTCTGGCGATGTATTTACTGGCAACATAATAATGTCAGGAAAAAAATTACAAATCTAAAAAAACCCAACCGCAGATATAGATGCAACAACGAAAAAATACCTCGACGATCAAGAATCAAAGTACGTGTCAGTGAGCGGTGGTATTATGCTTGCATATCTCAATATGAACAAAAATGGTATTACTAATCTTAGAGAACCAAAAATGAATTTCGACGCTGCAACTAAAAAAATGTCTATGATAAGAAAATTATCATAACGACTTCGTTAAAAACAATCAATGATGGAATTGACGCATTTTGACGTTTCTAAATTTTTGTAGAAACATAAACAGAACTAATAACGAATTTTTTTTAACTCTACCAACTGTTATCATTAATCTCGCTGACATTAACTTAAGACTTAGCGATATTATGAGTGGCATTCCTAACATTATTAAAAACTGATCTTATCAAAATTCCTCACAAACAAATTAAAAATATTATATACACTGTTGCATTAGGAAAAGAAACATGGTCGCAGTAAAATATCACTCTTAAACATATCGCAGCGGTCACTGATGTATTTAGATTATCTTTGTTTAGTAGTGCAAAGTTTAGTATATTTAAAACATTTCCATGGCCTTATTCAACCGATGATTTTTCTGGAACTGTGTCTATTGTGATAAACAAAGCTATTAAGGAAATGTTTATGCTTATAGCGGATAATAAAAAGTTAACCGCAGAAACTTACTGGTGGTGTATTGAATTTGTAGCTGAAACTCCAGAATTAGTTACTTAAAATATGCAAACAAATATTATATAATGAAAAATTATAGTCAATTTCATTCATATTTCAGAAAACATTCCGAAACAAGATGTTGACGATCTAATGCAATATTACATATACTATCATAAAAATTTTTGGTGCGTCAAAAATGTTACAAATACTATACCAAAATACTGCGATTGATATCATATTTACCACTGCTAATGACTGACTCTGGTAGAAGTTCAAGTGGCGCATCATTAAATTCGTTTTTGTTAATAATATCTGGTGTCGGTGTTTCTCTTGCAGCAGCGTTTAAAAAAGTTGACCCTCGACTTACGACTAAAAGAAGTGCTTACAAAACAGCAAGTATAACTTATAAAAAATTTACTTGATCAAATTCGATCTTATTTGCGTGGTATAAAATGTGATATGGACTATTTAATACGCGAATTCCGCATTATTGATAGTATGTAAGCAGATATTCTGCCAATGAGAGTTAGCAAATAAGAAAAAGATTATAATATAAAGTAAATGTTAAATTAATTTTGTGTGGCTTTAGTAATTTCGTTCTCGAGTAATATATCGACCATGTTATCAATAAATGTCATCACATCAGCTGCCCATCCCGCTATTGTCATACCATTTTCAACTGCAAATAACCACACTGATCCATACTTCGGTGATATATGATAACCCACCTTTTAAATATAATCGCTTATTATTTTAGGTTTTATACCAGTATATGCTGACTCTGCTTTGATTGAATTAAATTAATCTCTTACAAAATCTATTTGTTAGATCAAATCCATCCAACATGTCCGATCGGATTATAATAAGACATTATATATATATATATATATATATATATATATATATATATATATATATATATATATATATAATTTTTAATAGGACATTTTCAACTAATAAGTATTTAGTAGTAATGAGGATTGATGTATCCTATCTCAGAGATATCTCGGCCCCAAAACATATTTTTGTCAGACAATGTGTTATCATTTTGAGCTAACAAAGGTTGCTAACAAAAATGTTAACTTACAACGTTTTGGGTGGCCGGGGGTCTCTGAGAAAGGAATATCAATTCCTCATTACTACTCGTGTTACGCTTGAATATGTCATCGAAACTACCGAAAATATACATATCTTGCTTGTATGATGTTCTTACTAAGAAATGTTTTACTATATAAAAGAAAAGTTTTAATTGTTTAAAATATTATCACACTTCTCAAAAAAGGGATTGCCATATGCACCAATAAAATTAATAAAACTAACTTATTTTTTACCTTTTTATCTTTCCTTACATTCCTTTATGAGTTCATCAATTATAACATCCCTGCTAATTAAATATATTTATTTTTGATAGCAGTTAATGCTGTTTATCTTATCATGATCATATTCGTAAATGTCACGACGAAAGGATGGTTCATAACTGGTCAAGCAGTAAATTATATAATGGAATATATATTGGGTATCTGTTATTAAAATTACTTTATGCGCATTTAAAAAATCGTGATCACGTACCTTTCGCATGTACCTATCGCCGTCGCTAACTTAGCTTTGAATAACAATTTTCGTCTTATTGTTAATTGGGTTTAATGCTGAATAGACAACATAAAGATTGTATTTTATAGAAAATGCTTAGTAGCTTACATGTAAACTGTGGAATTCATTGTCTAAGGGAGATAACACAGTATACAGTTTACACAATAAACCTCTGCAATGAATATACAAAGTCCTCACCCACCACATATAAGTTAAAATGTTGTAAGCTTTCGTAAATATTTGTTTGATATTAGTTTTAATTTAATATTGTTATTCAGCTGTAATGCGAGATTGAAAAGAAACTGAAGGTTTGTGCTGCAGAATATTACTATGAAGTCTCAGCTATAAGGAAAAATCAACAGTCTGGTTCATGTAGCTAGTGTCGTATATGCTTGAACATACAGTCCCAAACTTCTTTGATGTGTTTGGAAAGAACAAGAAAATATCTTAATACCTGAAATGGTTGTGTGTTCCTCACGTTCCAAAAATCACTATGATAATACTAATTTGTTTGCTTTCTGTGCTCACATGAGTGACTGAACTGGTCATTCTATCCTCTGAACTGTCCTAGTCACACTGGACATTTGATGCTTGAGCGATAGAGGACTTGCTGCAGTTGAGAGATTTACAATTCTCGCGCTTATTCAGCACTGCCATTGCAATTATTTTGAGCTCAAAACATCTGTAGCTCCAATTTGAATAGAACTATAAGTACCGCCATCTAATTTTCATCCGTTTCTTCTGTCACCACATGTGCAAATGGTTCAAATACTTTGCATGACGTCTATGCAACGTCCAGGTCACCCATTGATACATCAACGCTGCAACCACATTGGGTTTGTAGACTAGTTTTATTGCAAACAGAAGCGTCTGCACCAGCATATATTTTCCTGTAGATGCCTACTACTCAGTCATTAATTGCATCATCAATGTGGATTAAATATCACATTGCATTTTGCTGCATTTAAAAACTTTTTTTCAATGCACATCAGACTCCTGACTTTAGTTAATAATAGGCTTGTCATCTTGTAGACATTAGACATGTGATTGTTCAATACTAACATCATATACATTGAGTCAACACCAAATTTTGTTTGAAAATGGATGATTATGACATGGAAGCATAAGATTTTGTTGCTCAGACACTTATTTCTGAATAGTGAGATGAGATGCGTGATTAGTTAAATTGTAAGTCATAAAACATGTTCATGATTCCATTGGGTTTTTTATTTTGCTTTCTTAGGTATACCAGAGTCATCTTTCTCTCTAAGTCTGATGCTAGAACAACCTCATTGAATGTAACTTTACAGATACCAGTAGTGAAACATGTCCAGGGAGTAACAAAAGATAGGTTTCCAGAGACAGTAAGTTTTATTTTTTTTAATAAATTGTACAAAAAGCATGCATTTCATTTCATAAAATAAATATATTTCATCATTAAACCTGTTCACTATACACTATACAAATCTTTACAAGGAGTTAATAGCAATGATTTTGATCTTTCAAAACAGATGTGTTTTCTATCATAACACTCTTACAGATTCCCAGCTCAGTGTACTTATGCAACTGGACACAATTATTGAGAATCAGCAAGAGCCGGTGCCCTCTTAAAGAAAGTTTTAGTTAAGACACAAGGCCCAGACACGGAATGTACAGAAGAAACTCTTACAATGCCATGTGATTCAGTAGAGGAGCTAGAGGGCCTTTGCCAAAGGATGAATGAGAATCCAGAATTATCTAAGATGGTAATTTGTGCCTTATTATTGTGTCTATAACCTTTATTTAGTGTTGTAATCTTCAATATGCATCCTACAAGTGCTGGTGCATCTGCAGAATTATATTCAAACATGTAGTGGTCAGCTATTGAGTTTATGGATGTAGGCCAAAACATGTTTAGAGATGAACATGTACAGGTGTTTTACTATATATACAGTAGTACATATTTTGGGGGCTATTTTAATTTAGTCTTAGAGAGAATATGCCATTTATGAAGTTAAATGATTCACAGTGCTTGATTTGTTTTATAATTGCTTTTAGTACATTGCATTGCATAGTTGGTTTGCCAAATTGTTTCAGATTTGAGAAAACAAATTTGCATGCAAAATCCATGTAAAAAAGTAAAAAAGTGTCACAGTATTATTTTTATTATTATTATTATTATTATTATTATTATTATTATTATTATTATTATTATTATTATTATTATTATTATTATTTTAAGATATAGTACTTGAGCTTCCGTGATGGGTATAATATTGGGGATGGTGTCTGCAGGATGATGAAAAAGCTAGGAACAAAAATGAAATTAAAGAGGCTATATAGGATACCCTCAAATATGCAACCAACCAAAACAGGAATAAAATATAAGGTTCGCCATTTGACTCTTATTCCATCAATATTTGATTTCAGCTCTGACTTTTAAAGCATGGTATTTGTAAAGTGGATGCATTTCTCATTAGCCTATTATAGTTCTCAGTCTCAGATCTGAAGTACAGCTAACTACATTTTACATCCATCTTGTCTGATCAGGCAAGTGCTTTGGCTTGGAATGTTTATTTTAATGAAATATCTGGACAAAATAAATTCATTTTTTCATAGATTTCACCATCCACTTGGTTAAAAAAACACGTGCAGAGATACCATGAAACATGGCTTAGCAATTTGAAGGGAAGCACAAGTGCAGTGAAAAAAAATTTCATACATTTTCATAAGGGGTTGTCCATTAAGGACATACGCAGATAATACCTGTTTCCTAAAGCACCCTCTTCCCGTTGGCCACGTGTGGCTTATACCTCACCCCACCACACCCCTATGTCAGCGGACATCCCCTCTAACATTATACACTGCTCTAAGATTTTGGTAACAAATACATATGCTACACAGCAGCTGCAGTTTCAAAATTCTGTGCACACAGGAAACATATTAGAGGGAAAATTGGTAGTAGCGGCATGCCATTGCCTGCTTCAGGCCAGGCACTGTATTGTCTGAATGGAGAGCGTTATACAGGCCGTGGTGCATTGGTTATTTGTATAATTGCTCAGGTCCCCAGGGCTAATATGTGGGCCATGTAATCAGCATTAGACACTGGAAGCCAGATCTATGTATCAGTGCCAACCCATTCACGTATATTCTGTGGCACGAATCGTACAAATTAAAATTAACAAATAATTTATACTTAAGGATAACCCATAAATGATGTTCACAAAAAATATATTGGAATACAAGCAGTAAGCTTAACGCAGCTGTTAAACACAGAATATCATAAAAAAATACTAGCTTGTGGATGTTCCACAAGGTCCTAAATTTACACACCCCTTATCCACATTTGACCAACCCCCATCCTTTATGGATGATCCTTAATGCTAATTAATATGACTTTTAAATATGTAAGCAGTGCTGAGATGACATCTGACTTTGTTTTAAGCATTAAAATTATTTTTTAATTTGCAGGTACTTGAGCAGAAGAAGAAACAGATAAACTTTAGAGAGGGGAAGGAGACTGATTCTGATTCCCAATCTTAATTACATCTTGGAAATAAACAAAAAAGTGATATTAAAATGTATATTGTATTGTTTCCTTTTTTCCGTTTTGTCTCTTAAAAACTAATGTCTGAACCTTCAGTTTGCAAATTCAGGATTATTCCTTATCAGGCAAACGTTATGTGATTTAACCATCTACTTTTTTACACCCTGTCACTTTAAAAAAAATTAATTATCCCCACTGTGTAGGTCCCCCAAAACCCTGGCCTACTTCGTCAGTGCATCTGCGCATATATATATATATATATATATATATATATATATATATATATATATATATATATATATATATATATATATATATATATATATATATATATATATATATATAACCGAAGGCCCTTGCTGTAATGCTTTCATACTATGAACAAAAAGCAATGTTTGCATATAAACCATGTTATCGAACCTTCACACTCGCATTGAAACTGATCGCATACTTCAGAATGAACATGTGTATTTTTATTAAATATGTATCGTTCCTAAGTTTAAGTTTTTTTTCTTCAGTGTATTGACAGATAAATAGCGCATTTTTATATATGCTACTTTAAACAAATTTGTGTTAGCTGACACACATCATTGCATGCACCGTGCCAACTTGTACAATGTTATAACAATTAGTGTACACTGGCATATTATTATTATTATTATTATTATTATTATTATTATTATTATTATTATTATTATTATTCTTGTTATTATTATTATTATTATTATTATTATTATTATTATTATTATTATTATTATTATTATTATTATTATTCTTGTTATTATTATTATTATTATTATTATTATTATTATTATTATTATTATTATTATTATTATTATTATTATTATTTTGCCAAATGAATGGTGATGTTTGGTTTATCGAATATAAAATTGATGCAGAACTGACATCTTCTAGGTGACAATGGCAGTCTTGAAATTCCTGCTATTTGAACTCCTAAATGGATGGTAATCGTAACATTTTTGCAGTGTTTTCGATGTGGGCACTTTAGTCACCAGTGGGGAATGTGTTTCAGAAACACAATCCGCTTTCATTTGATTTCCATGTAGGTTTTCAATGTTGTAAAAGTGTTGTAGGTAGGTTATTTTATAACGTTAAACAACAACGTTGTAGCAACATTCCAGCTAGTTCACCAAATCACGTTGCCACAACGTTATATGACAACGTTGCCACAACCTTACTGCAATATTGCTGCAATGTTGTTGCAACGCGGAATTGTAAGATGTGTTACTAAAGAACTAGAACATCAAAATTGTAACAGAAGAACTCAAATCACTTTATCAATTGGAAGCATCATACAGATTTAGCAAAGGGGAGTAAAATATATTATATCCGTTCACAGAAACATGCTTCAGCCGTAAAGACGAGGGTATTCAAGAAAATATAAATTGAACAGATGCTTTTAAGTAGTAATATAGATATGGCATCCGAATTGACTTATCTTCAGTGGATATACGAAACAATGCATGTTAGGAGCGATGCAAGCACTGGCAAAACTTTTAGGATGCAATTACTAAGTAAAAACGATTGAGGACATTTGCAAAAGCTTTTAGACATTTGATGTTATTGGATGCAAACTCATAAATAATGGTTATACACGAGCTAGTGCAATAGTCTGTCGTGATCAGGCATTCGAGCTCATTTGGGTTGAGACTCAGTTGGAATTCGTCTTCTTCGAGTTTGCAGGTGAATTTACATCTACTGTTGCAAACTTTTATGTTGATTCCAAAAGAAACCGCCATTTTATTGGAGAAAGCTTAATTTATGATTTGGGGTTACCATGCAAACACGTAGTGGGTTGTGTGAAGTTCTCTATCGGCCAAGCCTCAATATCGACATACCACCTGATGCGGACCGGTTAGATTCAATCACTTCCAGTGGCATCTGGATTTCTAAAGAAGCTTTCACTTTTACTCAAAAACAAAACCCTTCTACTAGAAGTTCTAAATCACGTGATCAATGTCACATCACTGGTGCCTACAGAGGTGATGCACACAAAGAACGTAAACTGCACTTGAACATTTGCCCAAATAAAACAAAACTCCCTGTAGTGCTTTATAACTTGCGTGTGTATTGTGGTAACTTAATAATACAAGCAGACTCACCGATCTCCAACAACATGGATCAAAACATGACATTTAAGCTTGGCCAGCTGCTGTTAATCGATACGTTATACGTTCTAAATTCGTCCTTGGACAGGGCACTAAGCAATCTAATCAAGCAGATCTCTGTAATTCTTCTCACATTTTGTCCAATCAATATAGACCTACTAACGAGAAAAAGTCTGTATTAATACGAATACTTGGTGGCTGGAACAAATGTACTGGAACTAAGATAGAATCAACAAACGATGACGTACACGCAACGTTTGATCAGAATTCAAATGCATATTTATGGGTGACTATTACGATATGCATCTGCACAATCATATGTTGCTGTTCGCTGATGTTTTTGAGAAATATCGTGACACTGATATACACGCCTACAAGCGAAATCATGCTCATTATTTCTCGTCACAGAGCGTGGTTGGGATGCTTTGTTGTCTAAAACCATAAGAAAACTGCAATTGTCACCGATATTTACCAGCATCTGTTCATCAAGCGATCACTTCGTGGCAGAATATCAATGTTATGTCACAGTTACGATCATGCCAAGAGGACGTGGATGGGTATGAACGTGCTACTTCTAACATTTGCATCATGTAACTAATTGTCAATAAATTTTACATGGGGCGATCACGCAACAGTTGCCAGTTGGTGGGTTTCAGCAAATTGATCTTGTGACCTATATAAACACATGAACGATTACAACATCAACATTGATCACGTATGCTCCTTTCGAGTTTATCTATAATAAACCTAACATTTACAGAATATTCTCAACGATTAACAGCTGGCACCAGATGCGATGCGATTTGTTCTCTCAATGTTGAATTAAGCGCATTTAAGTCATGCATGATAACTACATTGGCTTGTTGTTGTGCACTGATATATTTTGGTAGGCGAAGCTATGTCGGAATCACCAAGAAGACTAAACGAGGTTGATAGGTTTGTATGTGGACTTTGGAAGTTAGAGTTAAGCTGTATATCCAAGAGCGTGCCGGGTTTATAGTAATTGTGACCGGAAAATGTTTCGCTAGTGTATTTATTCCAAGGTGTCCACGGTAACTTTGTTAATAAATCCGCGATATCACCACCAACGTTTATTGACCATACAATACCACAACCAGTGACGAAACCAAAGCAGCGTCTTGAAGACCGAGACCCTGACAAAGAAATAAATAACAGTGGATGAGGAAATATTTGTACAGGAGAGAAACCTAATGAACACGAACAAATGGAATAATTAAACAAGTTGTTAACACAGCAACCTATATCCGAATTTATCTCAACTAAAGAATATAAATATTAGATAAGCAAAAAAGTCGATATGTGATTTCAGCCGTCACAAAGAAGTGCTGCTCTTTCGCCTCCAACAGAGGCATGCACAAAGGTGACAATGCATATGTATGCCTAAAACACTACGCCTCCATTTTGCAGAGAAAACACAACCAAAAGAAAGTCCATCCAACTATGTAACGCTGTTAGTTTAATGCGCCTGCAATTATGCATTAGTTACACGTATCGTAAATAAAATACATCATTATGCTTGTATTATGTGACTTGGCTAGAATTAACCACACCCTGTTTCGTCCTTTGTGAAAGGAGAATGTCGATTGATTTTTTTTCTGGTCGGTGAGTTAAATGTAATTGTCACTGTTACGGTAAAAATGAATTTTTTGTCTTAGTGTGATACTGGTTCTATAATGTGGGGGTTTGTTATTTTTGGGTAGCTCCCAAAATCTTTTTTAACCTATTATAGAAGTACCATCCAGGCTCTATTTTGTTGGATGTTAAATGTTTTGAAGGCTATATGTAAAGCTCTGAGCCCCCAGTAGCAATGCCTTTTTCTCCTCCTCTTCGTCTTCTCCAGATTCCTTCTGTCCATCCGCTTTCTTCAAATTCATTCTTCTCTTCTTCTACGTTCTTCCCCACATGCTAGACTTCTGTTGACTTCGACTGTTTCTTCTAGTCTCATTTCCGTCTTCAACTATTGAAGGCTAGGGACTCAACTGACCCGGAAGTTCTCTTTCCCCTAACAAACTTCATGTGAAAACATAAGGATGTTACAGTATTTTTCCTTAGTCCTTTGGTATCACTCTTCACACAGCCTATCATCAGAAAACGGCTATAAAATTTCTTCGGTCAAGCATTCATTCACATCGAGATAGCCATACGTTCTTGTATAGTAAAATAAACGTCATAATACAGCACGGTCTCAATTACTTCTTATACATACATCAATAAATTATGTCACAACAGTACCTATTCCTAATTCCGTTATTCTAAAACAATATTACAATAATCAGACGCAATCCTTTACTTTACACACATACAAAGAACACAAATATCCATACTCTTATATATGCCTATGTCCACAGCAGCTAATTTTATTTCAGCCATTTTTCAAATTCGCGATTCAAGCATTTGTCAATTCTAATATAATAATATAACTATTATAATATAACATAATTAAATGCACTAGTTTACTATGAATTAAGCTAATATCGATTACAAAATTAATTCTGACCACAAGCTAACAATCTAAATAATACTGCCTCGAATTTGATAATTATCTACGTTATTCCAAGCCCATTTCTCAAAAATGCATGCAAATTAAACATTAGAAAATTAATTATAAATACAAAACGATCCTAGTAAATAAGCACATATACTCATAGTAATTACATTTATGACGCCATAGTATTCTTCAAAAATAGCACAAATAACTTACTGACCTTGCGGAGCTTTATATTTCCTTAGAATCTACTTATATAGCTTTCTCAGATTAAACCATATTGTTGCACAATCTTGCCAGGCTAAAATTAATTTCTAATTTACATCTTGAAAGGTATAATTCACGTTGAATTGTAATCACACCCTCTATCTGAATTTCTGATTGATGTCGCTGTGGATCGATCCAATCTAATTTAGCTGATAATATCCCTCTCCTATTATGACAACTTGGGGATGGATGAGAACACGTTTCGCATATACACGCTGGCTTTCTTCTGATCTTATGACTAAGCTGTAAAATAGGTGTGATAACTACAAGCCTTTCTTTAGATGGTGCGATCTATTGCCTTAGTCGATTCATAATTCCGGTCTCCGGCTAGTCATGTAACATTGCGTAAGAGTTCAACACTATCCCCTCGGTAATGTTTGGAGATCAAACACAATAACGCGGTACTATTCAAGGCAGGTAGATTATAGCTTATACATGACTTTATAGCTGGAGCTTTTCAAACATGATATTAACTATATGTGTAGACCAAAATTCAATGTGACTGAAATAAAAGGTTTGCTTATTTTATTTATTTTATTTTATTTTTTTCTTTTATATTTTTTCTTTTAAGGTTTATCCAAGACTTATACGTTGATCAAGAAATAAGCTTACTGATTTGGGGTTAAAATGTCACTGTAGCTTTTCATATATTTTAATTCTATATCACAGTGGTGACCAAAGTTTATGGAGAATTTGCACTTAATAAACAAACCATTCATTGAATAATTCCATCTTCGCTTATTCACCCCAGTTCCTAGAATGGCTGATTGGTTTAAAACATCTTACCTTTCTTCATCTAGCATCAGTGGCTTAACAATATATTATACCACCTCACTCACACCCACCAAACCTAATTCTAAGGCCCCTATCCCATAAAATACAGTTGTCCGATAAATTCTTTAAATGATAGCAAAATGTGTATCCACCTTAGCTTTTATTACATTTGTTAGTACATTTTTTCATGTTTTTGTTTATTTAATTCCATTATTCCAGTTACTTTACTCGCTGCGTATCATTCTGCAAAATTTACTGTTGGACTTAGTATTATGGATTAAAATTTTGCCAGATTGATTCAATTACGTTATAAAAATCTCATTCATACAGTCACCTTCAGTGTCATTCCTTGATTCCTTCCCAACTCAATCGCATCCTATTACTTTAAGGATCTCGTTGTTTTCAACATTTTGATCGGAGGACACTCTTTGGATTTCCTAATATATGGTCTTGTATCGGCGAGCCAAGCACTTTACTAGTACTGGTTTATAACTCGAATTGGGTCAGGTATTCCATGTGTTGCCTTTACCTATGCACTGTTTCAACTTTCTGCAAGAGTACAATTTTCTATTCTTGCCTGTACATATAACGGTCCCATCTCGACGAGCCAAGCACTTATTTCCATTTGTCCAGCACTCGAGTCGGTTTAAATATCGCTTGAGAGGGTTATGCATTATTTGCACAACTTCAACATTTCAGACAGGGAATCATATTTATTCTTTCCCATTCGCCACTCTTAAAATTACTGCGTATTGTACACCATTCAACAATAAAATATATCCGTTAATCGTTATTCAATCATTCCAAGGACATTCTCTCTCTCTCTCTCTCTCTCTCTCTCTCTCTCTCTCTCTCTCTCTCTCTCTCTCTCTCTCTCTCTCTCTCTCTCTCTCTCTCTCTCTCTCTCTCTCTCTATATATATATATATATATATATATATATATATATATATATTTATGTATAACTTTATGACAATTGGTCAAAAAGAATGTTGGACTTTTCTTAAATTTTTCCCCAACTTTAGGACTTTTATTTTTTTCTTTAACTTGTTCATATCCACATTCCCAGATATGCCGCGCAGATTTAGCACTCGACACAACATTTCCAGTATCGGCCGCTACAAACACTCAAACATTGATAATAAATCCTCACAAATATATAATTCGTCACCAAAAAGACTTGAAAGACTTCATATATAAATAACTTTGTGACAAAGAATAATTTATTTATAATTATATATATATATATATATATATATATATATATATATATATATATATATATATATATATATATATATATATATATATATATATATATATATAACGATTCGAAAGATTTTATGTACAAAACAAAACATCTCCAAGTAAAAAGGAGTAGAAGTACGTTGTACGCTACACCATAAATGAATAATCGCTGTAAGCATATATGCTTCAACGATTAATTCTATAAAAGAGTCAGAATATACATGACTATATTAAGATTTCCATTTTGTATGAAATACAAAACAAAGATTGAACAGGCCAAAATTTTAGCAAGGTTTCTTGTCACTCCATACAATATGAAGCTTTGCATTTGTCAACATAAAAATATTTCATACACTAATGTGCTCTGTAATATGATGATCTTGTTTTTGAAAACAATGAGAGATTTCTTTTTTGTTGCATATTGTCCATTGTTACGAATCGGCTCCTTTAAAGTAAAATTAAAGAAAGAGTAAAGACAACAAGCTTTGTAAATTTTAACAAAAAAATAATTTATTATCCTAGAAAACATGAAATAGTGTAGATATGTTAAACAAGACTTACTTTTTTACAGAAACGATCCAAATTGTTTGTTCAAAATAGAAACATACGTCTTATGTTCTAAACAAAGTTTGAAGTGTCTGAAGTTCCCGTCCAAAATGGCGGATGACCACGTCAGACAAAGGCTAACAGAAAATTCCAGAATTTACACTATAAAGCACGGTGAGTGTTGTCCCTTTCCAATTTAGAATATTTTCGGGAAAATGTCTTTGTCCAAATCAGTAATGTTGTTCTCCAGGAAATCAATTATTCAGAAAAACGAAGCAAAATTAGCTCCTCTAACAAAACATGTTTTTGGTAGACATACAAACAAACAACTTCTAGCACAAAAATACATTTTTTAAGGTAATACAAGTTGTAAAACTGATTTTACGACTCTATAACTGTGTATGACTATACTACGACTGTCTGTCCGTGACTGTTGACTCTCGACTATGACTGTCTGTCCGTGACTTTGTACGAATTTGAATTGAATTGCACGCGCACGAGGACGCATGTAAATCGTAATATTTCTGGACATTTAGGAAAGTCTGACTCAGTATCAGCCAATCGTTTTCATGGCTATTCCTGAATGTTTACTTGTAATGAATTTGTTATCATACACAGCACGTGCTCACATGAGTCCCTCAAGTAAACACTGCTTTTCAACAACATATTAGGCTGATAATACAATTGTATTTATAATTACATTTAATGAAATAAAATGAAATAAAAATGATTTATACAAAATTCATCCTTAACACACACATACTTTAACTACAGGGTCGTAACACCATAATTATGTTGTTTATTTAGAGGTATCTTCATAATATACCCGATGAAGAATTTGTTCATCAATCAAAATTCCAATGCAAGTGTAGACCGTATGACCCTGAAATCTACGTGAATGTTAAGTCATCTGCTATACTTTCTAAAGGAATTATATATCGAATCAGAATTGCTTGCTTGTTACTATTTTATGGATATCTGTTGAAACAATAATAAAGGAATCAATTAAATCACAAATATCCGATTATTTTAACTCTCAGAAAACTTGAATTGATTAGGTATGTATATAATTGTTCATACAGTTTGATGTAAAATCTCTCCAAGTTCTGAAATGTTTTAATTGAACTTTGTACCTCATATAACATGTTGAGTAAGAGAATATGGAATTGGCTCTATTATCACAAGTATATGTTATTAAGATTTCAAATATTGCAAGTAATCGTTTTTATCTATCTATCTATCTATCTATCTATCTATCTATCTATCTATCTATCTATCTATCTATCTATCTATCTATCTATCTATCTATCTATCTATCTCTCTCTTTCTATATATATATATATATATATATATATATATATATATATATATATATATATATATATATATATATATATATATATATATATGCAATCAACTGACGATGAACAGTGCGAAACTAGTAACTAGCAAGCCTGAGCGCTTTCGACTCTTAATGAGTCTTTTTCAAAGGCAAATACAAAACATATATAAAACAAAAAAATAAGCAGAAAAACGTTGCGTTTGTAAACCTCTACTTGGTTGTCTTCCCATGAGTTAAAACTATAAAAAAAACAACCAGCTTGTATAGACTTGTTGTGGATAATGAAAACTGTGTATAATTCCCTAAAAGTCTACAAGCCAAAGCGACATCTATTACTTTTTTGTACATGTATGTAACGCAGATTGTATCCCGGATATTTGATTGTATACCAGAACTTCTTATAGTAAAAATTGAAGGATACTAAGAAGATTTAGAAAAGTTTAATTCTACTAGTGCATAGTTTTCTTTTTCTAGTTTTCTTGGTTTAGACAGCTTGGTTTCAATGTTTTAAGGCGGCGTATCCAGTATGATTCATTTTCCTTCCTGGCTTCGAAACTCCAGCTGTGGTTGTTAGCAATTGCGATAAGTACATAATCACATTAGCTTTATGCAAATTTTCTTATTCATTCATGTACCATGCGAACAAAATATTTTTCAAACGTTAAAAAAAATTCTCTTAAGTAGAGAGGTATTAAAAGTATAGCTTTGTTCGTAATGCATATCAGAATATTGATCCCTTCAATACGAATATTTTATTTTATAGACTGTCATTTCTGTTGTTTATCATCCCACTGCTAACTAAGCCACGACTAGTGTATATCTTGAATAAGGTTGTGTAAGGTTGTTTCTTTTCTTATCAGTATTCGCACAGTTTCAATACGTTCGAAAAATATATACCGTCATACACAAGTCTTTGCCAAAAAATTCCTGTGATATGTCTGACGACTGATCATTGCTTAATGTAAAATCAAATTTGATATAATATAAAGGACCCTCAACAAACCAAATACTCTAAAAAAATAGTTCAATACCGAATTAAGTGAACTAATAGTGTCAGGTATTATGGAAATCTATTATAATCCATGACCCGATAACTCGAGGTAATCGGGAAACCTATCACAAATGACATGGGGACCCTGCTACACCAAGCAACGTTACCATATACATGTGCATGCTTTATGTGCCTCTAAAGGTTTACAAATCCGCTATTGTTTGAGTATGTCTCCCGAGCTTTTTTCACTATATTAATTTCACAAATCCGTAAATTTCACAGGCACATGTTACAACCGATACCTTGGTTTGACGGATCAGTTTTAGTTGACAATCAACAGGCATATATAAATAGTGTATATGCTTTTTAAGTAAATGCATACCTTTATAAGCTATGGATACTAGATTATTCCAAAACATTCCAGTGTTGTGAAATATCGGCCCTATTTATCTATAACACCAATATCGGAATTGCTTATCTTAAATTTAAATGTTTGCTTTTTTATAATCAAATACAAAGCTTTCCTTTTTCTACCTTCACTCTAAGTTTATAGTTATCGCAATATCTACTAAATATACCAAGAGTGTATTTCATGACATCAGAATTATGTACGGAAAATTTAGTGTCATCAACGAATATAGAACAACACAGCATTTAACGTATTTGCAATGTCACTATGTTTTGAGTTGACTCAGTTACATAAGCCTATGGGGCCCCAAGTGGCCCCAAGTGGCCGAGTGGTCTAAAGCGCTGTCCGTTACGGATCGCCATCTCACCTCTGTCTGCGTGGGTTCGAATCTAAGATTCGGCGAATGTGGATATGTGAGAAAGCTTGCCAGTAGCTTCTCGTGGGTCGGTGGTTCCGGTGATTTCCGGTTCTTCCTCCACCAATAATACTGGCCGCCATGAATAGCCTATCGTGTGCTGAAAATGGCGTTAAGCCCCACAACAACAACAACATAAGCCTATAAGGTTACACTTGTCTACCAATTAGATGAATATTTAAATATCAAATGCGACATCTCTCTCTCTCTCTCTCTCTCTCTCTCTCTCTCTCTCTCTCTCTCTATATATATATATATATATATATATATATATATATATATATATATATATATATATATATATATATATATATATATATATAAATTTTGCATTGAAGGAAAACGAAACTTGCCAAAGTTACTAACACCACTAAGATTCCAGAAATCATATTTGTGATTAATTGCCTGGTGTGTATGAGGGTGGAATAATTGTCACGTGATTCTGAAGTGTGAACTCTGGCTCTTGTGAAAATTATATTTTAGCATGAACATACACAGCCGCTTTAGTAGCGATAGATGCTAGTCGACGGGTTTTGTTCACACCCATCTACTACCGCAAACATGTCTGATTTTCTTACCTCAAATCTATTGTTCATCGAATGTTTATTTTTCAGCTCTTTGTGCTTTCCGAGAAGAATGATTTGATTCAATACTTTTGATAAAAACATTTCATCACAAATTAAGTAACAGACATAATAGTCATTCGGCTTACTTTGCTCAAATAGTACAGCACAAATGAATAATTGCTAGATAGACAAGATTTTTTATTTCTCGGTCACAGCACTTTCTATCAAATCAAATATTAGCTAATGAAAGTTTTAATTCTGGAATATTCCAGATGTTTACTCATATTTCAAGTCAAGTCAATTTTATGGATAGTTAAGATGCACCTAATATTATATTAGCTGTTATAATTGTGTAGATTGCTTGTACATAAGGAAAAAAATATTATTTCAAGAAGTCTTTTCAATTTCAGAATAACGTATTACCTCGCGTTAAGTGCAGAACGCATAATCTTAATGTATAGCTTTCATATGTTATAACTGTTACCACGCTCAATGAGGCATGATTTTCAAATTTTATGTATGATTTTATTCTTTATGAAAATACCATATAACTGTCAAAACAAAGAAGGAAACATTAAAAAAATGTGTTCACTTGGAAATGAAATACCTGATGCACATCATCCGATTAAAATCAATCCTTCTGCACGGAAATCTTTGTATGAGGTCAGTTTGTGTAATGTCCAGGTATAATTCTATATCAACTAATTCTGAGTTCAGAATATGTCATATATCTCTCCAGTTTATAATTCTTATCCAGTTGAATAAGTCCCCACAAAAATATTTAAGTCTGATGTCAAATGGAATTGACATATGAAATTGGACTTACTGGCTTTTGCAGAGACAATTTGTAAAATAAACACCTAAATAAGTTATGCAAAAATTAGCGCAAATAAGGAAACGCTTATTGAAACAAACAAAAAGTAGAATTTAAGGAATCTATATTACCACCATGAAGATTAAAAGCCATAAAATATACGAACTTGTAGTGGGTACAATTAAAACTGATAAAATTATAAAGAGGGGAAAGGATAACACATTTTAAACATTAATCAAATTAACTTAATATTCTACAGATGCATTAAATACACAAGCTAGAAAATGTGTCCTAATCTACAATGGTCTAGATTTTGCTTTTTATGGAAAACTCGATTTCCATTGATAAAGGTTTGTTTCCGGAAATAAAGCTTGAACAACAGTGTTAAAGACATTTTTCATTCTTTCCGACTTTCGCAGGTAGTATTGTAGTTTGCTGTTTTAACCTTCCGAGGATCAGTGGCTTAAGGATTTCAAGGTGAATAATAAATGGGTTAGCCTATGGTAGGGTGATCAAAGAAATGAAAATCAGTTAATGGCTTTAAACTGGAAATTATAGAATACGTGGCCCAGGAGCTTGCTTCTCCATATTAATAACGTGAAATATGTCAACAGAGATTGCATTAAGTGTACCGAAGCAGCTATGGTTAATATTTCCATGACTGCTACATTAGATGTCACGTTGCAGCCATGTTTCACATTTAAAAATAAGCTGCATTAAGTGTCACGTAACAGTTTGTTTGAACTTCTTAGGGCAATAAATTAAGAGATATGGCTACGAAGAAAGTGTGTGTATATATATATATATATATATATATATATATATATATATATATATATATATATATATATATATATATATATATATATATATATATATATTCATACATAAAATTGCTACATGAATCATGGAAAGTAAAATTAAAACTCATACAATAGATAAATAGATATATAGATCAAACTGAAAGGGACTAACAGGCAGATAGTTAGATCAACTAAAAAACAAATCAACCAAACAAATATTAACGAAACAATTGAATTTATAACAAAATGAACGGTTCATTTTTTCTTCCAACATTTGATTGTCGTTTTATTATCAAACGCATATATCTTTCTTCTTTCAATAGCAAATGCTCTCTGAGAAGTTCCACAACCACGTACATTAATTATACTTTTTTAAATATTTTTACATAAAATCTATTTGACTGAATCTTGAACAGAGTAATGCAACTCATAACAATACTATTGAAAGGAAAGCAATATCAACTGCTCTTCGTGACGTTACACAACTACATACATTAATGACACTTACATACTTTTAGCATAAGAGTATTTAACTGAATATTGAAGAGATTAAAAAAACCTCTTATAACAGGACCAATGAAAGAAAAGCAATCAATATCAACACATTATACAAAAGTCTTCAAAACTGCCAGTCTTTATCTGAAATGTAAAATATCCAGGGATTTAAAACCTCGTATACTTTCGGAGACGTCTCTAAACTAAACACAAATGTGTAAAATATTTAGGACGCTCTTATTTAAACATTTATGTTACTTGAATCGACAATGAAGGTAATAATTTACTGTGTCCACCATGATCGTATTCAAAATATTTTGGACCTCTCACTAATTACTTAGTATTCTGAAATAAAGTTAAACTGTATTTTTGTAGAATTTTCTATGCGGGTTATTATGTACATAAAAATGTGCATTAGGTTGGGGTCTTTTTAATATGGCGGAATAAAATATATCGCACAAAGTTGGCAGACGGTGCATTATTCCTATATAGAAACACAGGATAATAAAATGTCAGTAATAAATATGCCAGTGTATTTATCCTTCCTTTTAGATAGTGAAAAGCCACATTTGCATGACATTATATTATCATACACATACATCAAAAATAACTTGGCATTTAAAGTGTTGGTATAAAGCAATTTGATATACCAGACCAATTGGTATATCAAATTGTAATCCGCCCATGGCGCAATAATACACATACATAAATATTCTAGGGATTGTCTGCAGTTGATTCTAAATCAATGATGAATTTCCAGATATTATATACAGTTATATACAGTCTTTATAAATGATCGAAATTTGCAAATCAGGTCGCATTTGTACAGTAAATTCGTCGGTTACGTCGTACACATGCTGTGATGTATTTTATTATGTTTTATGTTGGGGTTTTTGTTTCTTAAACATGCTATAAGGTTCTAAAAATCGATTATTATTAATTAAATATGAACATTATTCAAAGGTCTCTCTCTCTCTCTCTCTCTCTCTCTCTCTCTCTCTCTCTCTCTCTCTCTCTCTCTCTCTCTCTCTCTCTCTCTCTCTCTCTCTCTTCATACCGCTGCGGTGATCAAGTGGTTAGAGCGCACGCCTCGGATGCGGCAGGTCGTGTGTTCTATCACCAGCCGAGTCATACCAGAGACTTACTAAAATGGTACTAATAGCCGACTCGCTTGGCGCTCAAAATTGAGAGATTAGTATTAGGGCTTGTTGGCCTGGTGTCAGGATAATGTGACTGGGTGGGCCATCATGCTAGATGTCTTCGGCATAATGACCCGGTGCTAGACATTGTAAAACCTCGATACTTATAACATCTCCAGAGACTGCCAGAGGCTGGTAAAAACTATAAAAAGCTGCTGCATTACAAGGAAAGATAAATGTCCTATATGACTTCTGAATGGACTTGGAAAGTCTGAATGTATCATGGAACTCCCTGTTATCAAAGACGCAGATGAGCCAGATGTTAATCAAACACTGTAAGCCACTGGACAAATTCCATGCGGGATTTGTTATGTAGCAGTTTGATCTGATGGCTAAACTGCCATCAGTTCTTTGTCGTGCTCATAGTTCTAGTTCTCTTAAAGAAGGTGAGGTATTTCTCAAATTATGTATGTTACGGTAAAATGGATTCGGCAAAAGCTCTATTCAGCACCACCCATAATTATGACGGGTGGTTCCTGAATTCTATGATGTCACTCACTGCTGGATTGGTGAACAAGCTTTCACTAAAAAGAGCGAAGTTCTTCAACCGATAGGGGCCCCGAGTGGCCAAGTGGTCTGAAGCGCTGTCTGTTACGGATCACTGTCATCTTACCTCTGTCTGCGTGGGTTCGAGTCTAGGATTCGGCGAATGTGGATATGTGAGAAAGCTTGCCAGTATCTTCTCGTGGGTCGGTGGTTCTTTCCGGTGATTTCCCGGTTTCTTCCTCCACCATTAATACTGACAGCCATGAAAAGCCTATCGTGTGCTGAAAAATGGCGTTAAGCCCAACAACAACAACAATCTTCAACCGATAAACATTCAAGTTTTTGCTCCAAATGTTTTGATTATCGTAACATCACTTGTATGTACAAAGGTGCTGCACATACTGCATATAAATTACAGTTGTGTATATACCCCTCTCCCCCCAAAAATCCTCTGGTATTTCATAACTGGCGTGGGTATGATACCCACTTAATAATGTAAGTTGTAGCCGCGGCATCAAAATCAACCATAAGCTTGATCCCAAACATCATTGAAAAATACATGACGTTGTTGCTGAGATAATTGCAGTTCATTGATTCCATACAGGTTATGAATCTGTCATTGTATAAGTTAGTACACAATCGGACGATGTACATTTTCAAAATCCTTCGTCGATACAGCTTAAATGCTAATAAAATTTATGTGTATTCATACGAGTAGGAGAACGACTGGAATAAATTTGTCGAAACTCACTTTCAGCCTATCGAAGAGTTTTGTTCATCATTCGTGCGTAAATATTTTCCCGAACATGATAGCGACAATGCAAACGAAGTTTGTTTACCATTTTAATGCAAAGTCCTTGGCGATTACCATGACTTGTATCTGCTCACTGATGTATTATTGTTTGAACCGGTGTTTAAGAAATTTCGCGACACTGCCATTCAAGTGTACGAGCTCGATCCCGCCCATTACTTCTCGTCACCTGTATTAGCAAGGATGCATTGTTGTAAAAACCCAGCGATCACTTCGTGGCAGAATGTCTATGTGAATCCACAGATGACACTCAGACGAGAACAAAAATGTAGATAGGTCTGACCCCGTTGACCTTATTAGTTGCATTAAGTATCTGGGAAAAAAAACCTTTACGAATCAAAGATGATTCAACTACTATCTTTTTGTGGATTTTGAAGATGGATCCTGCGTGTATTAATATATAAAACAAGAGAATGTGGAATACCCTGAGTATTTACACGTGGCACACAACCATTCAATTATCCGTTGGCACCAGAAGCGTTTACTCGGTTTCAGGTGCCTAGTTGTCTCAGTATCAGCTCGCAATAGTTGATGAATCCAGTCGTAAATACAAATGCACTAAACAGGTACCAGGTCCAAGAACCAAACACAATTATGTACTGCACGTGAGAAATATACCATTGTACTTGCGATTGGGTATGCGAGTAATCAAGATTTCATTGAAATATGAAATTCCTACAACGAGCATTGATGATATTTCAATGAATACTGACCTACGCATAAAAAATACCAATGACTTTGAAAAAGATTTATTTTAAACGCATGAAAAGTGTTGTGCTTGAAAAGAAAAATATGGATAATCTGCGCAATCAAATCCGAATCCAACTAGACAAGACAAGATTCTAATGCTCATAGCTGACATAGCATTTGAATCCAGAAAGGTTTTTGATGGTGGACTAATTGCTGTTCACAGTACAAAATTAAAACTAAAGCTGACACAATCTATCTATTACGGTTCATTCATGTTGGACTTCTCGAGGCTGCTCATGACAAGATCAAGCCTTTTTGTTAGTATCAGGTCAATATGCTCTACATCGACAATAACACCTTGCTAATTCATATCACCACCGATTATGAGAATACAGACATGAGACAAAATTGGTCAGCGAATTTTATACATGTGAGTACTCTAAAGAACATTAGTAGCTTAACAGTGTCAATACGAACATGGGTGAACAAATTTAAAGTCGAATAATCAGATAAACTTTTCGATATGTATAATGGATTGTGAACCAAAATGTACCCGAATGTGGTTGGACTGCAGAGATCCGGCAAGAACATTAAAAGTCCAAACGTGTTCCATATGTGATTGAAAAGAAAGATCTCAAACATGAACTTCCTAATAGATACCTAGCGATGGATTCTAATTGATGGAATCACCACTTACACGTTTTATCATCGTGCTTTTTAGAACCAACTAACGATTGATACTGGTTAGAGCATAAATATAAAAAGTCAATCCCTAGCAGTAATTCCTGTCTAAAATATGTTCAGCTTTATGGACGAAGTCCATCAGGTAAAATAATGGTTGTCTTCGAGTGTCAATTAGAATTGTAAATAAAACCTCTGGCTATACCAAGTCATTTGTATAACGTTGTTGTCCAGCTTCCAAATTCACCAGGTACATACAAATACCAAACAAAAAAGTGTTTTATGTTGGTTCTAGCGGCGACGGCTGTAAAATCATTTTCTCAGCATCAATATCGGCTTTATGTCCAATCGCATTGGTTGGTTTTAATTTAGTCATGTGTGTGACTTAAATGTTTACCTCTTTTATGCAAAATGGAAATCTTTTACACAATCCTAATACCGGTCTGACTGCTTCAATAGCCGTTCTACGAGAGTATGATTAAGATGTTTCAAAATAGCCTGATATGTCCAAGACGTACTCGCGCATGGTGTTTGCTAACATCACAATCACTGATCAGAGAAATTCTTTGTCAGGATCCACTTGTAACATTCGTGGCCATGTGAGTAGTGAATATAAAAATGTGCTAGAGTGCATTTCTTAGACACTTGCAGAATATTTCGTTGTTTCATATATGTCTGCAATTTGGTTTTTTGGTCACGGAGACAATCATGTAGAAGAAATAACAAATTAAAATTATGGATATAATTTCCGGTTTGAATATTACTCTAAGTACGCGACATTTTTCTTGGTACTGGTAAATAAATATTATACAGCCCTTGTTTGGCCAAGGATTTTCGACCAGTCTCTTCAGTAATCAATGCTGAACTTGCTAACTTTTCCACGGCGAATCCCAGTATCCGTGCAGACTGTAGTAGACTGTAGTATATTTTGTATAATGTCCTGCTCTTTGTGTCCATTTTGTATATTGGTATTGACTTTTACTTCCATTGCAATATTTCCTTTCATACCACTTTTGACGAACCATCGAGCACTTTTCTCTGCCAATCATTGATTATTATTTTTCAGGTCCTGATGAAATGCACGTGGGCGCGTTGACTTTCACAGGCATGATTGGATGTTCTACAAGTAGGTCTATGCCATTAACTAGCAGCATCAACGTGACTTATATGTGCTATGATTGGTTGTTAGAATCGAGTTGCAGATATACCCGTGTAACAGATCCACATTCGTTGAAGCCAGGATGATGTTATGACCTGGAATTTCCTTCCATTGTGTCCATTGTAACATTGTTAATGCAGCCCCAATATCACTGCTGCAAACTTGTACTTTAAAGAGCCTACAGCGGCTTTCCTGATAAAAGTGATTTTTTTTGCACCTCATAGTACACACGTTTCAATAATCGCTGCTCATCCATTACGCGTTTGAACTCGAGATATATTTACTGACCGTGTTTTCACGGTAATCCCAGACAGCATAAAGGCATGATCGTATTATACGACAGACAAAATTTAGCATATGATTTTGGAAAAATGCAGGATTTTATAATCATCGTAATTTTCGCACATGGAACTCTTAAACCGCCCAAGTATGGAGACGGAACCGTGTTTCCAAACTCAGTTCGTTCACTAATAATTGGCTTTTCTAGGTCCGGAAAAATAAACAACTGTTGCTGATTATTGTTGTACGATGGCTAAACTGAGATCGGTTGTACGTGGTTGGGCCATTGACTAATTGCCAAATGTGTTATGATGTTTTTTTTTTAAAAAAAAAAATTCAAAAACTTCAGTAACAAAAGATTATTAAGAAGAGGTAACACTTCCATATATTTTCTTCCACCATTGATGAAATCCATGCCATTAATGATTTGGTTGCAAACACTAATTATCTTGTCCTCAACAATCGAGTCAATCCCTCAAAGCATTTTTCCGAAGAAGGAACAAAGACATTGATATAAGTTCTCCGATTGAACGATACACCCTTTTGCCTACAATGAACCGTGACAACTGTAAACTGCAAATGATATTTCGTAGTATTGACTCGAATGAACTTTGAAATATTCAGTGAATTTGGTGCGTGGGTGACCAAATGTGGGATAATTTCGTATCCGCATTTTACCTCAGATCCGTGTGGTGTTCCCCCCATTGTTTTGACTGGAACGTGCAGTTTAGGGGTAAATATCGAGCTTGTCTAGACTCTGGACATTTCTATATGCAATCATATAGAAATGTCCAGCAGTGATACCTTAGAAGAGTAAGAGAAGCAACGCCTTAAAGCTGCTTGGCCCTATACATAATTACCTCAAAATGTGGTTGAAGGCAGCAAGAAACTCTCCAGAATGTTCGATAAACAACCATTTACATGAGATGTCACTAGGGAAGTTTAACAAACATATACTCTTGTCATTAAACCCAAGAAGAAAGGCATTAAAGTGGCTACAAAGGCTACAACACTTACTGGGACGCTAAAAACACCAGGTCCAGTTCGCAATATATCCAAACGTACCTAGGATATCAAAACATTACAAGAATAACTGCAAAGGTGATTGCACGTTTAACACCTGCAATTACGTTTTTGAAAAGTGCTATTTGATACTAAATAAACCTCTGGTATACTGCTCAAACTCAAATGTTAACATCAATGATGTTACATTTGCAAGAATACCAATTTGCCTCCCGAATACAAATCGCAGTTGAAAACTCCACCTCATTTTATTTAACGAATAAGCTCCTATAAGACCTATAATTCAGTTCTTGGTTGATGTGTGCCTGACATATTATGGTACTGGTGTTGGCGATGTTTCTAGTGGATTATTTCCGAGTACAAGAAAAAAATTCTTAGCCATATCATGCCGCGCTGGGCCCGTTGATATACAACTTACATTGCAAGCTGAAGATACTATTAAATGTGATGCGATGGCATGTCTAAAACAACTGATCTTGCAGGTAGCTCATGCGCTTCGAGATCAAATAAGATTACAGTAAAACGGGTATCATCATCAAAAGTTCCAGTTACATGACATCGATATTATCAAATGACGCCTAAATTTGGTAAACTCATTAAGGAAGCAGCACAGCAGAGATTGTTTCAGTAATTGCAAATCCAGCAATGGGGAGTGGATTGGGATGGTAAGTGGAATTAAAGAAAATTAAGAATTATAGTTTTGCAATGACTTTATTTCAAAGATTCATTTCATCCAGAGTTGGACATGGGGGCACCCGTGTTAGTGGATCGAAACAATGAAGAATTTGTGTATTACCCCCATCCAATAAGAGACTACAATCAATTAAAAACTGATTTGCAAAAAAATTAACATCTGGGTGTTTCATTCCATGTGAGGCATTTTGGTTTGGAAATTGAGATAAAAACTGGTACAGTCTGACAGCATTGATTAACATGACATTTCCCAGTCGGATTGTTTAGACAATGGCATTATGGCTTGGATCAAAAGTTCATATCAATCAATCGATAAAGTATAAATTGAGTCGATATTGCCTCGATGATTATTTAATTTGCCAGATGCAGTGATGATTACACAAGAACATCTGGGTAAATATTTAAATAATCATCCATATTAAAGACCGTTTATAATTCAATAACTTTCACGGGGTGCTTTTCTGGACCAACATCCTGTTAGTATGTATGTCAAAGGTGTTTTTCATTTTGCTCCTATATCTAATTCCAGCCAGGCTTTTACCTTTAGATTTGCACAACGTAAATCACAACTCATTAGTATTTCATTCAGATTTTCGTGTGCAATTATCCTTAGTCACATGTTTGTTCCTTTTATGGATGTTCACAAGAATTACTCCAAAGAAACAATTTGGCGTACGGGATGTTCTGCTGCTAAAGTTGAGATGTCAACGCCTACTTTGGATGTATATGTTATTCCTTTCACTTCTATAGAATCACATTTGTTATTGTTATGCAGTCATTAACCATTTCAATCTGTTGCTTCTCAAACAATGCAGCCAGAATTGCAGTACAATTTATTTGGCACCAAAATTTGTCTTTGTGGAGGTTCGAAATGTAATTTGAGATAACATCGTAGTGCCTAGTAAGATGATACTTGATGCCATAGTTTCTCTTGTACTAAACAGTCACCAGGAACCTTCTGACAAAATTCAGCTAAGTCATGTACCCTTTACTCATTTTGAACATCCATATCAGGATTACATGACGTATATAGACCGACATCGAAACGCTGATAAGGGTTTGCACATTTCCCAAGAAAACTTTCTTATGTTGTAACCGATTTATTACTTTCATTGGCTGATTTTTTAATCCTAATTACAGATGTTATGCTGAAATATTTTCTGAGAAGACTTAATAAAGGGTTATAGTTGCCAAATGAGAGTGATGTTATAAAGTTCCTAATTAAACCAGTAACTAATTTTGATCATAAATGCATAAATCAACTTGCAGAAGTAGAAAAACGCACACAAATTTATTGTGGGGTCACATTGAAATGTTTTCAATTAAATTATCTCAAACTGTACCTGTATGTTTCACACAAACACAACTTGTTCGGCTTAGTACAGCAAACAAAAAACAATAATAAAACCTCAGTGATATTAAACGTGTCAGATATGTTACAAATGCGTAAGACAAATGGAAAATTTCCATTGATTGTAAACATTACAGCATTTTTGGCAAAAGAGGCTCTAGCACATACAGATTTCCCCCAATGGTCCACCTCCATGCCAACTTCCCATATCTCTCTCAGTCCAGAAAAAATCACCTGTTTGGCAATTCCTCACCATATTACAAAACCAACTT
This sequence comes from Potamilus streckersoni, assembly GCA_016746295.1. Taxonomy (NCBI): domain Eukaryota; kingdom Metazoa; phylum Mollusca; class Bivalvia; order Unionida; family Unionidae; genus Potamilus; species Potamilus streckersoni. The sequence continues at coordinate 7,125,060 of JAEAOA010000745.1, read as the reverse complement.
TGAAGTTGGTGTTACATATGCTTCTTGAGAAATTCAACTGTTTTTTGCACGTACTTGAATTTTCCAATCCTTCTCTGTTCTCAAGACGCGTCCTGCTTTTCTTTTTTGCATTTGTGTCGAAACTCTTTCACAAAAAGTGGATAAAGTCTTGAACTCTTTTCATTTACTGTTTCTTTCTCCTGGCTAATTTCATTCTGGCAGCAATCTCAATAAGCACTAGATCATGGAGCCAGTGATAGTTTGTTATAACTACATCGCAGAATGACAGCATTTTTTATTTGCTAAAATCCCATCACGTTTACAGTATGGTTTCTCATTAGTCTCCAGTTTTTATGTTTGTTAGTGATGGGGAAACATCATGTACCGATCGTAAGAAGAAGCTAATTTTCTGGGCATGAACACTTGAGATGTCACTCTAAGACAGTGTTCTCGACCACAAATATTATCAACGTAGCCAATCCCCGTTTTTTTTTCCTTATTTTGACATCTTTGACTTTTCTGCCTTCTTGTTGTGCAAGGCGTGCTGCGTTCGGGGTCATTACATGCCTCTCTTTGATGTTTCTTCTTGCCATCTAGGTCTTCCTAGACTTCCAAGGCTCGATGGTCATGTTGTTCACGTGCCTACACCATCTAGCTGTGTCTCAGTCTGGATTCTGCCTTTTCAACTTACCTGTCTGTACCTCCGCTGTAGCTACTCTCGCCTTCACATCTCCAAAGTCTTTGAACGTCATCAGCTGCCTGGCATTAATCAATGACCATTGTTCTAACAATAGCATGTTGCTTGTACTGTACAAGCCAATACTGATAATGCATGTTGGTACCCCCATCTACCTTTGAAAATATGTGAAGGACTATCTCATAGCTGCTCCTATGACCGTCAATGAAACCTGGTATACCAGATTAGCGAAAGTATTATTTGTGGAAATCTATGCTGGTAATACTATGCCTTGTACCTCGCAGATTTCTAGTCTCTTCTTTGCCTTTTTAAGATAATATACATTTCAGATAGAAACTTCACATTTTAAAATATAAATTTATAAAACATGTGGACTATTAAACAGTCCTAAAGCTTTGACCTAACTACTAATGATAGATTTCAGTGGGATAGAAAAACAAACAAAAATACAGATGGAATTAACAGTATAGAGAGGACCATATAAGGACAACTTCAATATATAAAAAACTAATTAGTCTGGCATTACCACGGTTATAAATGTTATGCACAAAGCAAGGAAGTCCGGTTTACACATGATAATTGTTGAGTCTGATATTATTGATGAAACAAAGAGATGCCTTCTTAGTGTATTGTGAATTAAGGAAAAGTTTTAAGTTTGATATGGAAAGAGCAAGGCAGGTAGTTATTTCCTTGAGCTTCAACGGATCACGATAAGGTGAGTGCAATGTATTAGATATATTACATTTTTTTTATTACATTGGTACATAAACTTTATTAAACGGACACCATGTTTTCTCAAACTCAAATTGAAAAGTGACAAGTACTTGCCCAGTCATAAAACAATTTAATTTATTTTGCATGGTATGTTGAAGTAAGTCACCGTTTGTTTTGTCAGGCAAACATGAGAGTCCTTTAGTCGTTCCATTTAGTGTATGTGTCATCATTGAAACACAAAACTTCCTTCTGTCATAATTTATGACTTACATAGTTGGACCGAGAATCGATTAAACTGCAACAGTCCTCATGAGAAATAGCTTTACTTTTGATGTACCCTGAACCCTATAAAACGTATATACGTCATGATTGTGGCATTTAATATTAACTGACTGCTGATAATTTGTAGATAGCAACTGCATAACCGATACGCTTGCTTCAGTCAATGTTATATTGCACTAGAGTACAGTCTCTGTTGTTTATTAAGCCCACAAGCGGATTTTGGTAGATAACAATTCCATCTGTTATAGTCAGTGTGAATTTAAAATCTTCACATTCTTTATAAATGCGGTTCAGATGGTTATTGTCCATCTTTTTCGTGCTACTTTTGCTGCATACGCTCGAGATAGAAGCTTGGAGTGGGTAAGTAGATTATAGTGCTCTCTGTGACATTTGTTTGCAACACTGTTTCTAGAATAAGTTAAATGTACACACACACACACACACACACACACACACACACACAAACACACACAAATATATATGATCAGGGGTGTAATGGTACTCCAAAAACCGTACTGCAATATATTACTATATACCAAATCCATACGGCAATACGCATTGCAAAATGGTAACACTCAATTTAAACATAAAATAGTCGCTATAAAATTTACTGTTTAAAACCACAATGTCTCTCAGTGATGTTAGCAACTTTCAACGGTGGTATTGAATTAAACAATGATGATATGCCCTTTTGATATAATAAAACTGTTAAAATCAAAACCACTTGAGAAGTATGGAAAAAGCAAAAAAGAGAAAAGAAAGAAAACACCAGCTACAAATACAAAACAAAACAAAATGTGACGCATTTAGTTTTAATAAATCGGTCCAGTCCTAGAATGGTAACTGAACTTGCCACGTCTTAAATGCACTCGAGCAGTGCCCTGGTTAGTCTAAAGGTCCAATAAAGCAACGAAATATAATAATTTACAAATATTGATTTCTGTCCGTGATTGATCTACATGAAGCTGTGGCTGTGACGCTCATTTCTGATAGCATGGATAATTAGAGATATTCTCCAAAAATTGTCGAACATTTAATACTTAGTCAAGCAGACGGACTTAAATTAAGATCTAATAAAATGTATTTCAGCAGACTCTCCTGGTTCTTCCTATGCCTACAAAAATTTAGTAAGTACTCGACTGAGTTATATGTTATCTTATCGCATTCAACATGACAAATATGAGATACATTTTAGTGCCCAATGTCCACTGTAATTTCTTAAGACGTCCGCGTTAAGGTAAATGGATGTGTAAGCATATAAGGAAACATAACATTCTATAAATGCTCTTATTCAAGTGCCTTGACAAAATAACGACACCTAATTTGAACACTCTAAATAAAATTGTAAATGTATTGCGAATTTTATACTTTTATTAATTTTTTGGTTTTAACTATATTTATATTAATTAAAAAGTCAGTTTTTAGTTATTGTAAAATAGCCTATTAGAAAAATCATCAGTTGTACCCTTTTTCCTTTGTTATACAATATCAGTTAAATTTCTGAGTTACCTAAAGTCCTCGTCAAGTTTAACATTTTCCTCTGCCTATGAAATGATGTCGATAGTAGCACTGTTCACTTCCGTAATAACTAAATCATCATGAACAACAGGTTAACAGGTTATAATTCCAGGAACCTTTCAACCACTTATTGTTATATTCTTTATGTCGAACACTTGCGTCGATGTGTAATTGCAAACATTGACGGAATTATTTTTATGTCACTTTTCACTATGGTCAAGGTTTGGCCACCAGATGACTTATCTGCTGATGCTAACAAACCTGTCATCTTTCGATTTCGAGCTAGATGGGTACTTCACTTGGTTGTTACACCACTGTAACGTACGTCCGTGACGCATACGGTAATAATGTATTTTAATTGTGTCACTACTCGTTATTTCTTTTAAACCAAAAGGTCACACACTGCACGTTTTGCCTATGTGTAGTCTGGTAATCATTGTTAAATTATTTTTACAAAATATACATTTTTAAAAATTATACTTCAGGGCTACAAGCCTGTCGATGAATTTGAAAAAAAAAATATTGCGCAACGTTAATCTATATTTGGATTTTACCGTATACTTATTTCGCGTAAGAAACATTAGATTTATTCTCGGAATAAGTGAATATCACTAATCACAACAAATGTTGAATGTCGCATGTACATTTCTGTCATTGGATACTCAAATAAATCATTTTAGAATAATTAATAAATTATTAAACGCGGACTCTGCATTACTGCTAATTTAGTGTTTTTTTATGAACAGGGCATACATATCTGAGGCAAATAAGAAATTTATAAAAATAATAACTGATAAATATCCTCTGCTCATCGCCCGCCCACCTACCCAATAATTTGGCTTTTACGTGCAATGAGCGTGCATTTATTAGAGATTTAATCTCTCTTCTTTAAATACGTTTCCCAGCCACATTACGTTAGGAATATTAGCCTACTACTTCGTGAATACAGACCTACTAAAAGAGGTAAATCTTCTTTTCTTCCCTATCTTATAAAGATAAAGTGCAGTAACTCTTTCCCATTCCATTATTTATAATTATGTATCCAGTGTTTTAGCTTCGATGCTGGATACTTCAGAAAGTTTAACATTAGTTTGTAACATTGTTTTTACTATAATTTAATAACGAGAGTGATTTTAGCGAGTTAATAATGTAATACATAATTAAGGTATCTTTTGATTTTCTTTTCTGGTGTTCTTTCAGTTAGAAATTGCTTAAATTGCCAAAATTTTAAAGCAAGGAAGCATAACCACGACTCGTGTATTGTATGTATACAATTTACATCGTCGACGATATATGTAACACGTGCATATGTAATACGTGGTCGAAAATATTAAGGCCTATATGACCCAAAAGGGACCTAAGAGAAAGGAACGACGGACTAAATTGAGGAATGAAAACACTGACGCCCTCAGCATTCATCCCAATTACGACACAACTCAAAGCATCAGTACAAAGTTACCTTTTCTCCATCGCTTGCTCTCGTACTTTTTTCTTACTCATATTGCGAGTGTTCCCCAATTTTAGGCAGCTCAAGTGGGCATAATTCCTTCCGCATGCCCTAGTAGCATCCTTTGCTCCTGTGAGCCAGGGTGCTTAGGTTTGTACCGAATCCATTGGATAAATTCTTAATACCGCCGCAACGTTAACGGCAAATTGGTCATCACCGGTCATACAGCCATCACCGGCCATCCAGCCTGCACTGGCCGTTCAGACCTCCCAGAATGTGGGCCGTTTCGTTAAAATGAGTGACATATACCTATTTATAGCCGCATCGTTGGCAATGTATTTTCCTATACCGGAGGTTTCAGCGAGAAACATGTCCGTTCAGCGAGGCCTTTCGAGCAGTCGGTACTCGAGAAACCGCCATCATCCGGGCCGATCATACGAAGTGCACACCATCCGGCAGTTCCGACAATGCTGTATTTCAGAATGTTCACTGCCTTACTCAAGAGAGATCTAGTGATATATTTTGAAACGACTTGCTTGAGTCATCAGTGCCATCTAGTATCACCAATGCTTAGCTGAAACCTACCCATAACAGGACAAGACACACAAGGCATGTCATAAAGCTCTTTCAAATCAACACTATTCATATTCCACTATGGATGGGTCTGAATTCAGCTTTCAAAGCGCAATTGAGTAAACGTATCGTGTGTTTGCCGTTTCGGAATGTTCTGATTCCCTACTGATACCCAATAATATAAAGTCATGGAATCTATAGATTTGTGTATCAAAGTAGATACGTCTTCCTTCTAGATCCTTCCCAAATCGACAGAGATTAAGAAAGCTATTACCTGACGTTCTGGTAGATTTGGTGAGCCGAGTAATTTTTAGATTTTCTTCTTGATAGCCACGTCTCAGAGACATTCTTCGTGTTGATGACGACGGCCAGGACTGTTATGGTCCTTAACCAAACTTCAAATGACGGAACTCGAACACAGTTTCATTCAGGACTTTATTACTAGGACTTCTATTTTTATTCTTGGATTAGTTTTGGATTTAATTCTCAAAACCTTAAGCTGTTTCATTTTTCATTTTTCGGTCTAGAGAAATAAATTATTTGTTAAATTTTACAACGCTTGTTGTCTTCAATCTCTTCTGTTACTTAATTTAAGAACATAGACTGGTCACAATCTACTTAAACGTCGAATGACAAGAAACCTACAGAATATTATTGAATGACCGTCGATGTAAGAGTTTCATATTATAAAACCTACCAACATATTAGGTCAGATATATCATGCTCGTCTCTGCCTTAATGTTACCACATTTATAACTAATTTATTTACTGGAAATACCGTATCAGAACCCCACTATAGTTGCAGCAACATGGAGATAGGAGTGGACAACATATTATACTGCCCACCTTACATATATTTTCCAGTTGCCGTCTCCAGTGAATATACAAAATGTGATAAATAATAGTGATGAGTACGATAACAATGCTTATAAAAATTCTTGGACAAGATTATGTTCTTTTATGTCCAATTACATGCGACGATTCAGTGAGATTATGCTCTCTAATTCATGTTTAATTTCCTTTACTGCATGGCGATTATCTTTTGTTACTGTCTCTGATATCAGTTTATTTCCTTTTTGATTAAACTCTTTTTCAATGTATTTGCTTCGTCTTAGCAAATTAGTTAATTTCTGTATAAAAATATATTGAAATGAAACACTCACTACCGTTTCATAAAACTATTCCCTTACACTTGCTTTGACTTTCTGACACTTTGTTTAAATAATTATAACTTATTAGTGTTATATATTTTGTGTAGATACAGTTTCCATGAAAGGGATTAATGATGATAATGCCAATGTTTCGCAGTCCTTAATATATTGGGCATGTACAAATTTCTGAAAGTTTCAAAAAATGTTGGATTTTTTAACCAATTTGTCATGAGCTTCATTTCATCAAAGATGTGTTATATGCGATATATAAATCTTGCTAATTGCGAAATGTGATGCATTTAATAATGTAAGCAGTAACCACTGCATCAAAAGCAGTAATAAGTGTTACATCGAACAACATGCAATGAACATGACGTTTAGGCTGGGTGAACTGCAATTTGCTAATTCATTACAGATTCTGAATTTGTCTTTGGGAACGTTAGTGATTTGTTAAAGCATTGTGTCAATACATCTACATGAGCAATTGTGACAATATTGCCGCCGATTAAGGTGTTTTATTCGTCTCGGACACGTGAACGTATTTCAGATTAATGATTATGGTCATGCGACACAGTTTTGTGGGCCTTTTATTATAAATCCCTATATGCCTATCACGATCATTTTTGTTTGTTGTGTGGTTTAACGCCATTTTTCAACACACGATAGGCTATATATATATATATATATATATATATATATATATATATATATATATATATATATATATATATATATATATATATATATATAGATGGCGGTGATCATTAATGGTGAACGTCGAACCCGGAAGAAAAACCTTGAAATAACCACCGATGCACCAAGAGAAGCTTCTGGCAAGCGTTCTTACATATCCACATTGACCGAATCCGAGACTCGAACCCACGCAAACAGAGGTAAGATGGTATTGATCTGTAACGGGCAGCGCTTTAGACCACTCGACCGCTCGGCCTCTCCCATCACGATCTGTATATGTGCATATGTGACTATCACGATCTGTATCATATATTTTCATCACTGGGATCAAAGTTTAATGTGTTGTTGTCAGAAACCAGAGAAGGGTTGGTATTGCCCATGACTATTGGGCATCATCGTTTTAGTGAGCGCTTACTTCGTGGAGGAACATTACATACAAGTCATCAGTATGCGTTCTCAAACAACCCAAACATAGACCAGTATGATCCCGCTGATCCTAACAGTCTCATTATGCTTCTTTGTACCAATAACCGTTATGAAAAAGCAATTATACATCTCTTATCGGTGGATTTCAATGGACTGATATACAAAACATAAACGATTGCATCATCATCCGTGACCACGGACACTACTTTGTGGTTGCTCATCCGATAGCGCCAGAAACTATGTCGGTGCCTGGTACATGTGTGCCTCTGTATCTTGAATGATCTTGACTCTAAATATATCGAATTCATCAACTCTTTTTCTAGTCTGCAGTTGGAAATGAGTGAAGTCAAGATCCATCGAGTGTCTGAATGCCAGTACGCTTGGTTGGCACCGGGTATACAATGATTACGAATCTGCGAACTAATGAATTTCAGAAAGCCCTTTTAATCCCAAAATACATTGATTGTGCACTTGTTGCCGTTCACACTAAAAGACTCGAACCTATAGCTGACAAACCCTATCTACTTTGATTCCTCAGTACATGACTCAGCAAAACTCTTCAAGTACCATTTTTGCTATAACACGATTGAGCCGTTTTAACATGGTCGTGTAAAGATGCTTAAATCGATACTGATTTACAACATACTATGTCAATGATAATATTGCATCAAAAACACTCAAGAACAAATTTTAAAACATCTGTGACCCAAAAGTACATTCGCTGCTGTGTGAAAATAAATTATTATTGGTAAGTTTAAGGATCAGGACGTATACAAGCCAATTGAAGAATGCGTGGGCCTGCTCCCCAGAATGTACTCAATTGTTGATTTCCACGGTGGAAATGGAAGATCTAAAACATTAAAAAAGCGAAATGTTCCAAGAGTTTTTGCGCAGAAAGATCTCAAACATAATATTCAAACATGATAGTCAAGTTGAAAGGCTTCAATTGCGACGTGAATTCCCACGTATATCAAATACGATATGGTGTGAACTGATTCACCAGAAAAAGTTTTTCATCGCTTGCCATTTCGACGTGGATATTACCTAACAAAGTCACCACTTACATGTTTGGCCATAATGAAATTAAGAATCATCTATTGCACTGATGCGTCAGCGTAATAAAACAGCTTGATAGCGGTTCCTTTCTCGCTGTAATGACTTGAAATTGATAAGGTCCAAAACGTAATGTTACATTCCCACATGGAACTTTAAAGTCCCACGAAGAAGTCACAATTCTTTTAAAATGCTAATGTGACATATGTTAATTAAAGTTCTAAAAGGAAACCGTTTGTGCTTAAGCAAAATGATAAATGCCAATAGGGTCAATACGTTCCGAAACGTAAAATTATATTCTGATGGGAAGGCATCACGTCGCGAACGTATTGTTAAATTCTCATTGGAAATTTTAGTATCACAAACGTAATGTAAAATTCAGAAAGGATACCAGTGTCCCCTATAAATGCTTCCAAGGAAAATGTCATTGTTATATACTGTTTCAGTTATAGGAAAAGCTTTTTATCATTGCTTCATAATCGCCAAATAGTATTATATTAATAAGGACTACTGCAACTAATATACAGTCACTAATTTTAATACTCCCTTTTGTTTTCGTTATACACTGCACTAAACCTCTAAAGTTTTGAAGATCAACGTGTAAGGCATTTCATATATTTAGCTGTAATAGAAAGTCAAAAGACAAGTAGGTTCAAAGATAACAGATGGTCATGGAGCTAATCGTACCATCGAATCAGTCCGTGCTTGCTAAGAGAGTCTGCTACTGAATAAGGCACATTGCTGCAATTGTCTTGGTGCGACGTAACCTTTGTGTGTTTCTGTACCGTAAACTATCAAATTAACAAAACAATTTACCGCCGCATCCAATGAAAAGCAAGTTGTTCAAATTTGAATACTGTTCCTTTATAATCTAGACAAGGATATCACACAGTTATAATGGTCTCATCAATAAGCAATTTTCTATTGCCGGTCGTATTTATATAAATACATCTTTTCCTTCAAATATATGGGCAATGTCCACCACCACCACCCTCTCCCTCCCTCCCTCTCTCTCTCTCTCTCTCTCTCTCTCTCTCTCTCTCTCTCTCTCTCTCTCTCTCTCTCTCTCTCTCTCTCTCTCTCTTTCTCTCTCTCTCTCTCTCTCTTGTGCTTACTCAAACTTTCGATTTTAAACTTACAAAAGTATCCTCTGGAAAGTCAAATGCCTCCACAAGTTTCGGCCGTTGTATAATAGACCGCCTTTTCACGCTATTCGTTTGTTAACATTATATAATAAATGGAAAATTCATGAAATCAATTAGATGTTGCAAGGACTAAGTCAAGTTGTAGATGGGGGGTAACACATCGGAACCTTTGATAGCGAGGTTGACATAACCACATCAATCAACGTTTACTACTTAACCATTTCCAAAGAATAATTTTATAATCTGACGAGATCAACTAAATATAACTTTGTTTGTTTCTGTAGAAATCAGATGGACTTTTAGAGAACTGAAATCAGCATTAGGATGTCTGGTTTATATCAAAATGCTTTAATCTTATTTGATCAAAATTGTATATAAACTACCTAAATACAGATTTCTCTTTACCACAGACACGTCTGCACAAAATACCTGATTACATACCTAAATGAAAGCTATTGCCACGATGCAACATACTGGTGGTTGACGGGGTAAGTAGAATATATATCTAATTACTTTATATTTTTTTCTAAGTAATACCAGTCCTAACGTATATTATGATTGATTTTCTTTATAGTTTATTTTTACTGAAGTAGACAATCATATGGTTTATTTCGTATCTGTCATAATATATATATATATATATATATATATATATATATATATATATATATATATATATATATATATATATATATATATATATATAAACAGACTAAAACTACAAACATAGCATGTCATTTAATTTATATGACTTGCTTTATGACTACAATTAGTACTCAGTTAAGTGTATATCTTATATTATCAGTGTCTGACAAGGCCAACGCTTTTTATAAAGCAAACATTGTTTTCTTGCTCTATATCCGAACGGTTTAATTCCTGCCATGTGTTATATAAATCTTATTGATATGAAATGATTAGAATAAGCTCACACCACACACGTTCTATGAAGGCTGCATGTTATTGTTATTTTACAAGACACAATCACCAAGTAAGAAAACCATATCGTAAATGTATGTATGTTCTGAAATCCGATGAAACCTTTCTCAGAGCGATTAAATTTGAAAATGGTATTTTAGCCCAGTTTTTATCTTTTGAGGCTATTGTGTGCAATGGAAAGATATGTTTATGCATTCAATACCTAACCTCATTAGAGCAACTAAAGTTTCCTGTTGTACCATCATAAAATATAAAATTCACTTGACAATTGTTTACTATGTAGAATTTCAATGTTATTTATACTTAAGTTGAAAATATTGTTTCACCAACAGTGCAAACATAACATCTAACTAGGACGCTCTTAAACTTCTCTCCAGTATCATGTCATACATGTCCTTTGTTATATTGTAATATAATAAAAACTGCTACTACATTCAGGCGCCAGATAATAATAACATTACTTTCAACAATCAAGTATTTAAGTATTTTGCTATATTTTAGCCTTGCCCTCCTTGCTTTAGTTTTTCTTCACTGAATTTTTAAGAAATGGATTACACCATATTTTATGTATGAGCACAAACAAACCACTTTCACGATTCTAGGAGTACGTACGTCAGATCTCATTACTAGAGGCTAGTTTCAGTTCACAACCATTTTTGTTGCTGCATTAGATCATTAGATAACATAAATAGCAATCAAACAGTGGTGGAAATCGTAATATAGGAATTAATTGTTGCAGATCGTTAGCTATTTATGTACGTATCAGAAAAAGAGAATGAATAAAAATCGTGGTTAGCAGATTACATTATAAAGTCAAATGTTGAATAGTCTTTCCAATTTGGACCTTTGAGTCATGCTATATTTGTGATTCGTATTTTTACAGAAAAGAATTGGCCTAGACCTATGACAATATTTTTTCTTTCCAAGGAGGCCAATACGTGCTTGGCACATTAAGCAGATATTCTTGATATCCATTTTTCGAGTTTAATTTGCATAATTATCATGCATGAGTTTCTTTTACTCGCGGTTACTGAATCTATGACAGGATCTTCCATTTTCTGCAACAATTGCTAAGTTCCAAACACACAATTTTAAGCAAGAAATATTGCCGTTATACATATCATTTTGCCTAAACATTTTTATAGTAAACATGCTTGCACAGAATGGAAGAATCAACATAAATCAAGACTGCATTCTGTGCAATATTGCTGCAACGGATGGAAACACAACGGAGATCAGCTCTGCACAATTCGTGAGTAACACTATGCATTTAACGAAGTGTACCTACATGGTAAAAATTTGAATCATTTACGTAGTAGCAGTGGTAGATGTAGAAGTAGTAGTATTAATTACTCTTTCCATCGATATATCATAGACAGAATATCAAGTTTTTGTCTTGGAGCACTGCCAAGGTTTCCCCACATGCTAATAGTTGTTAAACGCATATCGTTTTTTTTAAAAGAACAAGCAATTGAAACGTATAACACCTAACTACAGAATATAACACCTGACTACAATGCCAACTTCACCACCGGAGCCAAAACAAATCAATTAGTCGGAAAGGTCGTAAGACCCTGCTTTTTATAGTTACAACTAATACAAATACGGTGAGGATAAAAAAATTACTAAACGAAAAATAAACAGTTCAGCCTGGCGCAAACACCTTAAAACTAACACTGGCTAGTGATAATCAGTAAATCCAAATGCAAATTGTACACAGAGAAATCAGTCCGACGCTCCTACTCCAAGTAACAATTCCCGTAACATATTGCTATTCTTCCTTCACAATCACCTGGGGAAGACGTAGATAATATTAGGTGATCCTACATCCATATCATCAGGTGGTGATGTTTAGTGCACCCAAAGCAAATAGGACCCCATCCACTGACTACCCCAATAACTTAACTTTATAAAGTGCTCACAAGCCCCGACCATCAGGGCCCACAGCATAAGGCGATAACCAATTTGACTTAACATATTACCCCACAAAAATCGAAAGAAAACAAAAACCTCAATCAATTAGGCACTATAAGGTGGTTAAAATCAGGTGACACTGATTATAATCATGGAACTAGTAAAACCCTCAATAGTCATTAACAGCATAGAGATCATCTTTACATCAATTAAAAACTATTCAGAGAAAATGGATAATTTGTATCCCCGGAGTCTTTCACCGCAGAGCCTTCACCTTCTGCTCTTGCAACAACCAGACATGAAACCCAAGCATGCAGTGCATGCAGAAAAGCATCTATTGGTGGTTCCTGCTTTCTATTAGATGAGTAAATAATGAATATGCTTTGAGCACTTTTAAATCCACAAATGAGTGCTCATTTCTCAAAGTAAGGGCAAAATCATGATGGATGATAGATTCTTTCCAATCACTCAAGTAGACGTGCATAGCTAAAGGCCGCACGCGTCAAAACTTGAAGATCGTCATCATCAACAAGCTATTGAACTGAAATAATTGAAGTCTTTGCTAAAATATATTCAAAACTCAGTAAAATAATATAAAGGCTGTCAGCCATATCGTTAGTTCTATTGTGATTGTTCTAATTCGAGCCAATTACATCTCTCACAAACTTTGATTGTTAAAATTGGTTGTGGAGACAACTATCCATTCATGAAAAGTGGCGTTAAGGTTTACAAGATGACAATCAAGGCCGGCATATGTGATGTCTGACTAATAACATATTTATATAGCAATAATTAGATATCCTTTAGAAATAATCCGTAGTATCCGTGTACGAGGACTGGTGTCAATAAGCTTTTAAAGATAGATACCATATTGCAGATACAAATATATTGATGGTCAATCAGGCAAAAAGTCGCGTCTGCATGAAACTTCTTAATAAATGTTTTTTTTAAAAAATATTTTTGTAAATACTATCGGCACTATTACTTACTATTATGACAATGCTGATTTATGGCGAAATTTATTTTTGTGGATATTGGTAATCTTATTAATAATGATAATGATGATTTAAATGTATGTCATGTCATAAACTTTTCTATAAGCTGACATGTTTATAGTGTTGCAGAATAAATATATAAAAATCTGCACTGAGGAAAACCTGATAAAGATATTAAATACATAACAATACATGACCTAGCTTCAATGTAATGCATGTGAAATATGGTGTAAAAAGCATTTGATTTAAGTTCTTTATACGACTAAAGGTGTGTTCATAACTGAATTACAAAATTCGGGGCCCAGTTATATTCATAAAATAATATTCGTGTAAGGTACATCGTATTTCACTAGAATGCAGAAAGGTATAAACTTGACGAGGTTTCACATGCGAAAACAACTTAATATTGATATTCATTTTTGTCATTTCTACGTAATATTTTATTTTTATTCGCTTAATAAGTGAAAAAATGGATCTTGGATATCCTGTCTTACAAGAGAATCCAGCCTCCCACTAAATGTGAGTTTATTTATGAAATATATAATAAATAGGCATATTATCTACATCTTTATAAGTGTTAACTAAATACGCATAGTGTAACATTTTCAAAGCAATTGATATATGTCACTATGTGTATGCACCTTTCAGGCACAGATGCCGAGAATGTATTTACTGATGTAAGGGTCAACAATATACCGAAACATCCAGAAAAGAATAAAGACATGCATGGCAAACACTTATCTCTCATCAAACGTCAAGGTATCGCTACGAAAATAAATGATCTTTCTTTTCGTTTTCTTTGTCATTTCCAAATAGAACAGTTTGAACAAACGTTTACTTTCTTGTATTACGATGCTCACTCTTTAAATCATAACCACGACGATAATATACGTCATATACATATTGAAGGTATATTGATTGTTTTCTTTTTCAATTTCTTGTTTAAAAACAGTCAT